>LPNX010932942.1:54145-94593 GCA_001517045.1 Pseudotsuga menziesii
GCATTTGTACCGTTGCTCACTTTTGGGCAACCGCGTTGGCGCGTCGAAGGTATTTTCTCTTGCAAACATATGTTAGTACTAGCAGTCTGACTCAAATAATAAGATGCCCTTTTCAACCAATAGTATTTTAATCTTTAAGCTTAAGGAATTTAAAAACTTACCACGGGGCCCTGTAAAGAACTGTCGTTCAGCTTCACTGAAAGAAGTACTTGTATCAATGGTGAAGTCTGTCACAAAGGTCTCCAACGTTCGCGTCGTCCATAAGTCAACAGCGCGAGAGATCTCGTTATTCACGTTTTTCACAAGGTTGACCCTTGCGGGGGTCCACGCATGAATCCATCGAGTTTGAAAGTTCGTCCTTCTTTCCATTAACCTAGACAACCATTGGTGCAACTCTATATGGAAACGACCAAAGAAAATTTCATAAGTATCACAAAAAACATACCGTTGTAAAAAGTCACTTGCGCTGTGACACGGGTTCGTATTTTCTTGCTGCGCAAATTGCAAACAGGTCGCAGCGAACCAATCACTGACGTCCTTCACCGAGGGCCTCCAGAACATAGCCCTTGTGGTACAAAGTAAACCCCTCACGAGCAGTTACTGAGTTCAACCGGAAACGGAACCAATTTGTTGGGCACAAGGGCTGACCTGGGTTATCGCTCTATACGTCGCACCAACAAAAGACCCACTGTGTTGGCCCTTTCGGCAACAACCTGCGCGCAGGTTGCAGTCTCACCCGAAACAGCAATGGGGTGCCGCAGAATCAGGTTTCTGCATGCAGAGAGGGGTATTACTGTACCTTAGCCTTTCTAAATAATTACTAATCAACTTCTTGTTAACTTATCATTCATTCACATATAACTTCACAGCATAATAAACAAACCAAACTTGCATAACCCACTACAGGGAATTCACAGCGAAGCTTAGTATTAGCAGAGATCTTATATTATCAGATATATTCAGTTTAATGCATGAAAATGAAAGAAACAGGAACAACACAACAAAACCACAACACCAAATATAACGTGGTTCACCCCCAGTGTAGGGGCTATGTCCACAAACTGCGTTTTATTCCTCTTTCCTCAAAACCACAGTTTATCTGCGCACTCAGCTGCAGATTCCTTTAGCTTTTAACAGCCGCGCACACAGCAGCAAGCTTCTGCGCACACAGCTACAGACCTTTCTTACTTTCTTACAAAAACCCTCTGCGCACACAGCTGCAGAGGTCGTCCACGCACACAGCTGGGACTTGTCCTTTCCTTGCCAAAAACCAACCTTACTTCCCCTTATCTTTCTTACATCAAAAAGCCTAACCTATCCATTTTCCATAAGCGCTTATTTATACTGCGCAGCTTTACAAAAACCCTGGTCTTAAACCATGGGCACCCACAAAACCCTAAACCCTGAATTTAAACCATGGGTTTATTACAAAAAGAGAGGGTTTTGACTTACCCTGACACCCCTAAGACTATTTTGACCCAAAGCTCCGCTTACAAATTAACCGCAGAGTTACCTAACATGGAGTATGCGCCCCAACAGCAATATGGCTAAGGAAGCTACTGTCTTATGTATTTGATCTCCAGTTGGATGCTACTTGTATATATTGTGACAACCAAAGGTGTGTAAATTTGTCAGAGAACTCAGTGTTCTGTGACAAGTCGAAGCATATTGAGATCAAGTATCACTATATCAGGGATATGGTGTAGAGGGGAGCAGTGAAGCTCTAGTATGTTGTGATGGACGAACAGAGAGCTGATGTGTTGACAAATCCATTGGCTAGGGTGAAGTTTGAGTACTTTAGGGAGAAGCTTGGTGTTCTCCAAATCGAGGTTCCTTCCAAGGGGAAGTGATGAGTCTATGAGCCATTCTGACATGGTGAGAGGATTGGTTCCTTCCATCGTCAGATGTAATGGCTAAGCCATTCTGTCGTGGTTAGAGGATTGGTTCCTTCCATGTCAGATATGAGTGCTGAGCCATTATCATATGACTGTAGGATTGGTTCCTACATGATTATATATAAGGGCTATTTCCATTCTTGGCATAGAGCTTCCCGGTGATGTACCAGAAATTCTTGGTCTAGGACTGAGGGACATTCTGATATGAAAGTGAGATGTGTTCTCACATGATCATATATGAGTGCATGGCCATTTTGATGTGATTGAGGGATGTGTTCCCACTTGATTAGATATAAGGGTTGTTTCCATTCTGTCATGGTGAGAGGATTGGTTCCTTCCATGTCAGATGTGAGTGCTGGCCATTTTGACTTAGTGTTAGATATAAGTGATACTACCATTCTTTGAATGGAGGCACCTAGTCAATTACCAGGAATCCTAAGTCTGGGACTGGGAGCCATTCTGATGTGACTGTGGGATGTGCTCCTGGCACATGATCAGATGTAGGTGCAGAGCATTTCCACAGATGATAGTAGGTGTGTCCTATCATGCTGGTGGATGTGAGTGCTAGCCTTTCCACAGATGATAGTAGGTGTGTCCTATCATGCTGGTGGATGTGAGTGCTATGCCTTTTCACAAATGGTAGTAAGTTTGTCCTACCATGCTGGTGTTTGTAAGTGCTGTTCCTTTTCACAGATAGTAGTAGGTGTGTCCTACCATGCTGGTGATTGTAAATGCCATGCCTTTCCACAGATGATAGTAGGTGTGTCCTACCATGCTGTTGGATGTGAGTGTTGTGCCTTTCCACATATGATTGTAGTTGTGTCCTATCATGCTGGTGGTTGTAAGTGCTAAGAATTTTCACATATGATAGTATTTGTCCTATCATGCTGGTGAATGTGAGTGCTAGGCCTTTTTGATGTGATTATAGGATTGGTTCCTACATGATCAGATGTGAGTGTTGGGCATGCATTTCTGAAATGGTGATGGATGTGTTCCTCTCATGGTTAGATGTAAGTGCTAGGCAGGCCATTCTGACTTGGTGTCAGATATAAGCGCTAAAGAAGACCTACATGGAGGCTAGGCCTACAACCAGCATGAAAAAAGGTTGGCTCTGTAGAACTTCCTGTGACGAGAAGAATCATGAGATAGCACTCGTGATGATTGTCCATATCAAGTGATCATCTAGATCGAGTGATGATGATCCAGATTGAGTGATGATCCAGATCCAGTGATAATGATCTAGATCGAGTGATGATCCAGATTTAGTGATGATGATCCAGATCAAGTGATGATCTAGATCCAATAATGATGATCCAAATCGAGTGATGATCCAGATCCAGATGAAGATGACAAGAACTTGATGATGATCCAGATGATACAGAGAAGAATTCTTGTTTTGATAAATTGTGTCGAGAGAATACCTTCCTAGTTAAGGGGGAGTGTTGATATAATTGTAACTTCGAAACGTATTCATTTGTATATCTTATGTATCGTACCCTGATGTTTATTCTGCGATGTGTCTGTAATGTATTTGAGTCATATCATGCCCCGATGTTCCTATCGGGAGGTTCTATAATGTAAACAAGTCATGTCAAGTCATTGTGGGTAACCCTCCTATTGGTCAAGGGTTAAAGTCCCCACAGTTGTGGGGCCCTAGGGTTATTAGACTATTCTAGAGAAGTCGACCCTAGGTGAGTCATTATAAGTCGAGGCAATAGTCCCCACCATTTTGTTAAGAATAAACCTCCTTGTTTGTTAGAGGAGGCAAATTCCCCTTAAGTTGTGTGGCACTAGGGTTATTAGACACTCCTAGAGATGTCGACTCTAGTAATTAATTGTTAAATGAGGACGACATGTTGGAGTGAGTTTCAAGTGAACGAAAGAATATAAATAAAGAGTGAGCCTCTTTATTTATCACACACACACACTCAATCATTGTGGCGCATGAGTGAGAGAGAAGTTGATGGGATCAGAGAGAGAGACTCCTGCTGTCGAGAGATCATCTTTATGTTTTCAGGTTTTACTTTTGGTGCTGATTCTATCTCTAAGGAAGTTGCAGGGTTTTCTCCTTTATGGTTTCCCCAAGGAAAATTCTTTGTGTCTCTTGTCTTTTGTGTTTTATTGTTGTGCATGTTATTCTCTCAGTTAAAGATCCTAAGATCATAATGCTAGATTGAATGATAAAAATATAACATCCTCATGGAGTTTTGGCTCCCTCACGTATAAGGAAGAGATTGAGCTCTCTCCTCCACAGTTTATCTATCGTTTCCTTCCCTTCCCCATACTCAGAATGCATTTTGGGTGTTGCTGGGGCGAATGGGAAGGAAGGAGCCACAATTTTGGGGTTTGAGGAGGCCGTTTTTTCCCCTGTGACAAAGCTGGGGGTTCTCCTCAATGCTTTTCTACATTTTTCCTGTTTTGTCCAAGCTAAGAAACTTGCTTTTGGGTTTCCAGCGAGTGGGAGAAGAGACCCACAAATTTTGGGTGTTGTTGAGTTCATTTTGGCCATGTTATGGCCATAAATGACTTTGGAAAATCGAATTTATGTCAGTGTGATGTTTTCCCCATTTTACTATGCCGGTTGTAATTGCAAATCCCATTTTTGGTAATGCCCAACGGATGGGAGAATAGATCTATAGTATGGGGGTTTGATGAGGTTGTTTTTACATCTATGAAGCCGAAGATCGTTTCTTGAAAACATATTTCTTCATGCTGGGATGTTTACCCCAATTTCCATTTCTGTTTTGGTTCCGAGGAATGTTTTTTTCATATCCAACAGTTGTTTATGATTGTGTTTGATTAAATGGGTTGACTGTGTGTTTGATACAAGTGTGGCTTGGATGGGTAAGTCCAAGGAACCAATGTGTTGTTGGTTAGTTTCATTAGCAGCCTGTAAAACCAAATTTCTTATTGGCTTGGCTGGACAGTCTGTGAAACCCAACGATGTTTTGGCTTGACTGTGGATGTTTTAGTTTTGGGCTATACGTGAGCCTGTTATTTCCCTAGTGCCTTGTGGAATCATGCCAAGCTCGAGGGTGGCAATGATGCTGAGAGATTGATGAGCACATTGGCCTATGGTTGGGTGGAGCGTTGCAGTGATGTAGCTATATGCAGGCCAAATTCTTTTCTAGATAAGTATTCTTGTGTATTTAATCCCTTCAATGAATTGTTTATGAATTAAAATGAACATGGTGAATGCATGAATGAAATAAATGTCTTTTCTTCCACTATAGATTGCATTATGCATCTGTGTATGTTTTTATATTAATGCATTTTATGTTTATAATCATTTCAGGGGTGGTTAAAGCTATTAATGACAAGTGAATCTTGATGACATGGGCATTAGGACACCAAATTGGCCAAATGACCCATTTTGTGGTAATTTGTGGGTTGATGGGGTCATGGAACTCTTGGAGATGGTCATAGTGTATGAAAAGGCTTGGCATCCTTGTAACCACTGATATAATGGCACACTTGATGATGATTTTTTATGGTGGACTTGATGATGATGGACTTGAGTTCTTAAAGCTATTATGTATGGCACCTTAGGTCTTGAACCTACAGACCTATAACTTGTTGATAAGGATATATGGTTCATCATGTGTTTAGTTGAATGTTGATAGAGACATGGACATGCCTTGATGTCTTGATGAAACCATACACTTGAAGATCCTTGTGAATTTCAAGCAAAGAATTTTTTTTGTGCATATATACCAGCTCATAAATAAAAAATGATTAAATAATTATGACAAGTCGCCTCCTAATAAAAGGCAGGTGAACCTGATTAATAAAATTAAAATAATAAGTTAGTTTTGATAGGTCGGCTCAAAAAATTTCATGGAAAATGTGTATAAAAGGGGTTGTAGAGAATTCATTTTGAAGTGTGGTTTATGGAGTGGAGAGAGCTCTGATTTTCGGGAAAATAACTGAGGCAGTGTAGACATAAGGTTTGAAACTTTTTGAAGTCTTTTTTTTGGGATACATCAAGACTGAGGTAGCCACAACAAAAGGATGTAGAACAGTTCTGATTTTTCAGGGTTTATGTTGATTTATAGTGGATACACTATGGTAGACACATAAGAATGAGACAATTGAGGAAAGTTGTAATGCTTTTTCTCTGTTTTAGGGTTCACTGCAATAAAAAAAATTCGAGTGTGTTTGTTGAGACTACTAGAGAAGTACATTTATGTATTCAAGCATCAAATAGTTGGTAGAGGTGGTTATCTTGATGGACATGAGTAGTCACTAGATATGAATAAACTTTTGCAGACATTATTGATGACATGTTTGTAGATAGTTTGATGACTTGACCGTGGATAGATTTATGACATGTTTGTGGAAATGGTGATGACATGATAGAACATAACCTAAATGACTTAAACATACATTTGACAAACGAGCATCTTTGTAGCGATATGATTGAGTGAAATACAGTGACATAATGATATGATATTTGAGAAAACCTTTAGAGAAGTCGATATGATGGTGATGTGCATCTTGACGACATGATAACTACAGCAGTGACATGGAAGAAGTTTGACAGGTGATGTGGCGTATCTCTATATGCAATTGCAAGATGGGTCTTGCAACCCATTTTCTGAGTTGGACCTGAGAAATAACCAGGCTGGGTCTTTGAATAAGAGTTGGTGCTCTTGAATCAGTTGAAGCTGGTGCAGACCCCAAGGTTGTGGCCTTTCATTATAACCAATATCAAGCTAGATATAATAAAGTTTACAAAACTTATTTTGCAGTGTCTCTCTTATGATTTGTGATGATGATCTGATTCGTTAATGGTATTGTATTTTGTAATAATCAATTAATGATCTTTGGTTAAGTTTTAAAAAGTTGAAATTAGCTATTAGTGGCACCACACTCATTCCCATAGCCCCTCCCCTCGCCTCCCCTCGCCTCTCAGTATGCCATAAGAAAAATGTATATATATTCATATTAATTAAAATTAAAAAAAAACCTAAAATTCAAAACAAATATAAGCTAAAGATTATGGGATTAGCCTTAGTCTCATTTCAAGAATGTCATTGATTCATTATAACAATATTGCATATTTTGAAATTGCATTATAATGTAGGTAATGAATTTTTTTTCAATCCTCCTAATATAGAAGAATTACAAATTTGATGTTGAACTTATAAAGAATTAAAAAATAAATAAACTACACTATTACATTGGAGAAGTGTAAATTTCTTGTTATCAACATTGAAATTGACACGTAACACTTTAATAAAATAATAAAAATATTAGTAAAAAAATTACAATGTGAGCCTTCACCTAAATTTCAAGACAAAGATGTATATATGCTCATACAAACTATAATATATATATATATATATATATATATATATTGCAATTAACTGAAATTTTAAAAATAGTGAAGCTTGGATACTTCTTGGACTAGAATGTGGGATGTCACATATTATCTAGTTATGTCTATAGGCATTTAGATATTATTCCATATTTTGGACTTGCTTGGGTTGATCAACAAGATTAACTTTCGCAAGTGTAACAAGTGTATAGGAGCAATTCATTTCATGGTGGTGGTATCTTGTCATTTAAGGGGTGGTTAAAGAAATTGGTAACAATTTGTTTTGTTTTTTTGTTATCAGTTTTTTTGTTTGTTTATTAAATAGTATTTGTTTTGTGCTTAGATTAACTCTAGCAATGTGGTATGAATAATGGATATAAATTATATATTTTATCCTTTGTTTAAAAGTTGTCTATCTTCACAAAACTAAGTGGTTGGTTGTGCCTATGGCCACTTTACTTGTGGCTGTGCTAGTTTAGCAAACCATGGAAGGCACATTTCTATAGGCAATGTGGACCAAAAGTGTCGTTTGTCCCATTAAAAAATAAAAAATGCATGCATGAGTATCTTGTAACATAGTGTTGAGAGGGATGTGTAAAAAAAAAAGAAAAAAAGAATGCATGCATAAGTATGCTATAACATAGTGGTGAGAGAGATGTGTATTGTAATTTATTTGGCTGAGACAACCAAGGTAAGGAGAAGTCTCTCTCCTTCCCATAAAAATAAAAATAAAAATAAGAAATAAAAAAGTAAAAATAGAAAATAATGCATGCAAGAGTCTCTTTAGTGGTGAGAGGGATGTGTAAAAAAATGAATGCATGCATAAGTGTGATATAGCATACTGGTGACAAAGATTTGTGCTGTAATTTATTGGTGAAAGGTTTGCAGATTTGCTCTTTTTGGACGCATTATAAAAGTAGAGTTAGATGAGTCTATACTGGTGAAAGGCTTGCAAATTTGCTCTTGCTCTTTTGGGACGCTTTATAACAGCACTGACGTTTTTGAAAGTTTGACAAGTACGCCGTATTTGTTTTATGATTTACGGATAATTAAAAACATATGTATAATAGACTAAATGCAAAGCAATGACGGTTCAGCAAATAGTTCACGATTTTGGTTAAACACAATAATGCACATCATTATGGTGTTAAAAAACAACTCCATGTTTCCAGTTTGACATTTTATATAAATTTAAAAAATGAATATACATTATAAAAACGAGCGAGTTCCAATTCCAAAACACCGTTCACTGCCTGCTTGCGAATGCCATGACGCCCATACCAAGCGAATTAAACAATTGGGAGGATATTAAAAAACATTAATGTTCACTGTTTGCCACAGCCATGATGCATCCTTACATTGTTTGTGAGAATATTTAATTAGGCAGATATGTTTATTGACTTCTCGTATTATTGGTATCAATTACTACCTTGGAGGTAAGTTCTGAAAAATAATCTAAACAAATATGAATATTTGTATTTTACAGCTTTCCATTGTCATATTGCTGCAGTTAAACCGTCAACCAGCACAAGAATGTCGGATTAGCGGACTACACATTACAGTTACTTAAGTACCAGTTGTCAGCATGACTGCAAAAGATTCGGCATTGAATTTAACCTATTCGATCATTATCAACCTATGTTTAGTATATTCTATTTTCTGGCTGAAGACTGACGACGGGAGCCCTGAGCTTTGCTGATTCCCTCCATCCAACGAGCAGTTAGCAGTTGAGCTTGTTGGATTGAGGGAATCAATAATCGAGGTTCTGAGAAGGATAGGGATGGGTTTTCAATGTTATCAAAAAATAGTTGACTCTGCTCGTTTTCTGTGGGACATAGGGAATCAGCAATCCTGGATGCTTATAAGGATGGCTGGATGAGAGGTAGAGGTGGGTTTTCAATGCTGCCAAAAAGTAGTTGATTTTGCTCTTTGCTAGTTGGATGGAGGGAATCAGCAATAAGGATTTTGATATGGATGACTAGATGGGAGGTAGAGGTAGCTTTTATGTCTAGATGCTAACAAAAATATGTCTAGATTCAAGGTTTGTTGGTTACATCTTTAGATATTTAGATTTTAAAATTTAGGGTTGTTTATATTTTAGAATTTAGGGTGTACTAACAAGTAAGCTTTTTACAAATTGTATGAGGATGAGATTAGTGAAATGTTAAGATTATTTTTTAGAAAAAAAAATATAAAAAAAAAAGTGGTAGCTCATGCATCCATAACTGGTTGGTAGTTAAATGACTATATTAGTCTAAATTTAGTAGAATTTTTCCTTTTACCAATTAAATGTTTATATTAAGAATACATCTTTTTATTTATGTATTACAACAAAGTGTCGAGTAAGTTGGAAATCATATGAAAATGAGTTTTTATTGTTGAAGGCACTTTGATTTTATTTTTTTTCAAAATTTATTTATGAAAAAATCAATTAATAAGTATTAATCTTTATATATTTATGGCTTTGTTAACTTATTTTTAAAATTTTTCTTTGAAAAACCAATCCTTATAAAAAAAACCAATAAGTCAATCTTAATGTTTCTAGATGTTCAACTTAGCTTACATGTTTATTTTGTTTTTAAAACTAATTTTTATTAATAATTTTAAAATTGTGTATTACTTAAAAGCCAATCTGCTAGTATATTTAGTTGTTTCTAGATGCTCAACTTAGCTTACATGTTTATTTATTTTTTAAAACATGCTTTTATTAATAATTTTAAAAGTATGTCTATTAAGATGTATTTGGTTGCTTGTTAATTAAGTTATATGTATTTTATTTTTTATTTACGCGTGTTCTCTAGCCTAGCTAGAAGTTGCTAGAAGTTGACATGACATATTTTAATAATAAAAAATTTAAAAGATAATATTAGTATGCGGGAGATGTTCTCACATGATATTATGTAATGGACATAGTTTAATAATCATAAAACTAGCAACAACCATATTAATAAGATTAATATGTTTGGAATAGGCCGAGAGGAATATATCACTAGTGAAGTTAATTTAATAGTTTTATTATGATTGGAGTTAACCTAATAGTTAATCTAATAGTTATCCAATATAATTGCAATTAGAATTAAAGTTAAGCTAATAGTTGTAGAATCATTGGATTTAAACTAATAATTGTATCTAATAGTTAATTTAAAAGTTAATATATCAACCATTGCAGTTCAATTAAAATTTGTGATTGGAGTTGAAGTTAAGTTAAAGTTGTATCATCATTGGACTTAGCCTAATAGTTATAATTTTTTTCCTAAAGAATGTGTCAATTACTTGTATCTAATAGTTAATCTAACATAAAAACCACTTAAGTTGTGGTTGTTAAGCTCATAGTTGTATCATCATGTTGGAGTTAAGCTAATAGTTGTATTTAATAGTTAATTTAAAAGTTAATATAAATTTATTGTAGTTAATAAAAGAGCTTCGTGACTTCTAGCTTCCAAATGGAGTTGGACTAAGCCTTATGCACATTAACTGGACTCCCAACTGGTAGGTGGAGTTCGAGTGTCACATCAGTTGCACATTACCATGCCACTAAATGCAATTATCACATGAGTTAAGAGGAATTTATGAGGAGTTCAAAGTATTTTATTAGGAATTATACTATCACACGAAGTGCACTTTACTTCAACTCCCAACTGTAAAATGCAGTTTGACTAATTAACTCGACTTCAAGCTGCTAGATGGAGTTCAATTGTCACATGGACTACACATTACCATGCCATTAAGTTTAGTTATCACATGAGCTATTTTTTATTTTTATAATTGTTTATAACAAGTTCGAACGATTAATAGTTAATTTAAAAGTTAATATAAATCTATTGTGGTTAATAAAAGAGCTCTGAGTTATCCTGACTAATCCTTATGCACATTAACTAAACTCCCAGTTGGTATGTGGAGTTCGAGTGTCACATGAGTTGCACAATACCATGCTACTAAGTATAGTTATCACATGAGTTCAAAGGAATTTATTAGGAGTTCGAACTATTTTATTTGGAGTTCGACTCTTACATGACTAAGCCTTATGCACATTAAATGGAATCCCAATTGGTAGGTGGAGTTCGAGTGTCACATGAGTTGCACAATACCATGCCACTAAGTGTTGTTATCACACGAGTTCAGAGGAATTTATTAAGAGTTCAAACTGTTTTATTTGGAGTTCGACTCTTACATGACTGCATATTAGCTAGACTCCTAGATGCCAAATGCACTTGGACTAAGCCGTAAGTAATTAGAGTTGTAGTTAAACTAATAGTTGTAGAATCATTGGTGTTAACATAATAGTTGCATATAATAGTTAAGCTAATAGTTATCCAATATAACTTTTATTAGAGTTGAAGTTAAGCTAATAGTTCTAGACACATTTTTGTTTAGGTAATAGTTGTATTAATAATCGATGGAGTTAAGCTAGTAGTTGTATCTAATAATCGAATACTTGAAGATTAATTTTAATTTTTACAACTATCACTAACTCTACTTATCACATGTTAATTAAATTATTTTTTATTTTTTTGAAATTATTAATTATTAATTTTGGACGACACTCATATAATCAATGTGGACAGTACACTTGTCTCATTCTCATTTAATCTTGGACGACTGCCATAGAATCAATGTAGAAAGTACACTTGTCTCATTCTTGTCGGTAGATGAAAAAGCATAGATGGTTGTCCACCCAAAAATTCTAACATATATATATCTATCGACGTAATTAAAAATTAATATTAAAATTAAAAATTTAAAAAATTAAAACATGTCCATTTAAAATAATTTATATATGTTTTAATGAAAACTAACTTCCCACTATGAGGGAGATGTTGCCATGTAAAGTTATGTAATGTGATATATTTTACTAATAAAAATATTATTAAAATTAAAAATTAAAAGATGTAGGCATTGTAACACACCTAGAATTGAAAAATAAATATTTTTATTTATTTCAAAAAACATTATGTTAAATTTATTGAAAAGTTTATATGACCAAGTTGGTCAAGGATGACTATAATTGAATAATTTTTTATTTTAATAATTAAATAGAAGAGACACCTATCCAAAGAAGACTATTGAATGAGTGTTCATTGACCCACCAGGAGGAATGAGCAGGTGTAGAAGGTTGGTTGATAAGCGGTAGTGCTAGCATTTCACTTTCTAGCTGTTGCGAGAAGCAAAATCCCTAAAATTGTGGTCATGTTCCCTGAGAGGGGGAATTGAGAAGGTGACTCATTTAATTGAAAAAATGACCCAAAGACCTAAGCAATCTTATAAATACCATCAAATTGATCAAGAGGGTCACTACATCCTATTTTCAAGTGAATGAACCTTGTGAGTGTTGCAAACTGAAAATTCAGGTACACAAGGAATTTGATGAGGGGATAGCTAAAGTGAAATTGCTGAGTTAAGTCTGCTATCGAGTGCTAAGATACAACAAGTTCCTGTGTGTTCTATTATCCAGTGATCTTTGTCCTAGTGGTTCAGTGAACATGCTCGGGGTTTGTAAGCAAGTAATATTTGTTGCTTCAGTAGAAAGTTGGGTGGAACAGTCTCCTTTGGGTGTTTGTCCCCCTTCTACAAATTATCCAGGTTCTAACTATTTGTATTTATCTATATGTTTTAATTCTGTATATGTATTTTGTTTATTGAAGTATGGTCAGTATCTACAAAATTCTAATGATAAATGTCTATATTACTATGAAAAAAGAAGCTATAATTATGATGTTACAATAAGTTTTGACGTTCATTATTCAATGTTTATAGGTCAAACATTTCTTCTCTGTCATGGATTACTAGTTATATTAACATTACCTTAATTACTAATGCTAGTTTTATGATGTTATATTCCATATCAGTACTAGGGTTTTAAAGGAATTAATACAGAACCTCTTGCAAGACTTCATAGTCTCTTCAACGTTAACATTTTATTAAAAAGATTAACTATGTAAATATATCTTTTAAAGTATGAAATAAACTAATATATTTCAAGGTTTCCACATCAAAAGTGAACCTCAAGGATATTTTAGTACACATCACAGTATTAGTATAACCTGTGAGATAGAGGATACACATAGTATATATATATATATATATATATATAGTATACGGTTTTACAAAAACCAACATCAAACTTGGAACTGAAACCAATATTGAAACGTGCCCAAAACCTTATAGTCTTATATTGTATATATGTGGATAAATCAAATTCCAATCTAGAGCCAAGTTTTGGCCTCACAACCTAAACCCTAGTTACAGTTACAGTAAACAAGATTCAAAATTAAAATAGTAATTAAATAGGTTTAAAGATAGAATATGGTTAAGGTTTCTTTTAACATAGATACATTATAAGGGATTTATGGCCCAGTGAATTACAAACTATTATTCAAAATACCAAATCGAGATTATCGACAGGCCGTAGCTCTAGTTACAGGATGAAGGCCATTTTAGTATTATCATCTGCAATTTAAAACACACAGAAGAAAATTGCAACAACCTTAGGGCTTAATTCAATCACTATAAAAACAATATTACCTATTTAAAAACTTGAATCGATTTGATAGTGGCCTCATGACCTTTCGCAATCTAAAACAAGACAGAGTAGAGGCCTTACGGGCCAAATATTTTCTTAGGGAATAGAACAATGGTCACGTGGTCTAAACTTTTAAATCATGTATTTTACAAGCTAAATATGTTAGCCTTATGGATTAACCTAACAATCACAAAGTTAATATTGTCACCTTTATTTGTATTTCTGATTTAGGATATTAGTCATTTATCCTAAATGATGAATAAGGGATTTTGGATCAAATTTCCTAGCCTAGTCACCATGTAGAGGTGTCAGAATCTAGAGCAAATCTCTCCATGAGGTGGCATTCTTCTTTGTACTATATAATAGTACTATTTATGTGAATATAATTGATTACGGTTTTTACCTTTTCCATCATATTTTTCCCATCCATGTTTCTTCATTTGGTATCATAGCTCTTATAGTTCTTAAGGGCCTGATAAGCTCATGGTATTCATTCATGAGATTAATGAGTAGAGAGTCGACAGTCCATGCTACAGTGGATGATGATGAGCTATGCTAAAATGCTAAAGCTATGATGAATTTCTAAATTGTGGACTCTACCATTGTGGGATCAATTCTCTCAGGTTTGGAAATTGCGATAGCTTGAAAAGGAGGATGATTCAAATCTACATACCCAGTGATCTGTGGAAGAAAAGATCTAGTTAGCTTGTGATCTGAGCCTGTATTCTACCTTCGCCTCCATCTCCATCAGTGGTCTATCAAAGGATCTACCAAATTCCAGTGGTCTACCAAAATCTAGCGATCTACATCTATGATTTTCTCCTTCCATTATTTTGTAAGGCGTGGAGGGTCTCAGGTAGGGTGTCCAGCTTCAATTTTCATGTCTGTGTTGGTCCCGATTTGATTTCCTCTTGCTTCAAATCTGATCTTGACAGATGTCTCTTTGAACGTTGTTTCTAATCGTGCCTTTATACTCTGATTTGGTCATCCATGGCTTCCTGAATCTCTCATCAGGGTTTGTTCTCAGGGTTATAGTAACAAATACCATATTGTTTGGTTTTTATTTTTTATTGACATCGTCCTCATGTGTTTTCAGTTTATTGTAATAATCATACTGTGTTGATATGGTGTCTTCCCATAAAAAAGCTAAAGTTTGAGGATTCAAGTTGTTCAGGATTCTTCTGAATTGGGTTTTTAGGGTTCTGAACCGAGGATTCTTGTTGTATGTTTGGTTTGATGCTATTGTGGCATTGAATCTAATAGGTTTCAAAATGTTATCTACTCGATAGTGCTTATTTGTATCAAAAGAAAAATAGTGTAATTTTCCATTGTATTAGGTGGTGAAGGGAGTTCCCATAGAGTTTCGTGGGTTTTCCATTGGATTGTGTTGATTTTTTTTGCTTCTAAGAACAATAGGTGAAGATATTCAAGACTCCAGTCTTAGTTATTTATATTTTATGTTTTGGGGTTGAGTGTTTGGACTATTTTACAGATTAAATTAGTTGGGTTGTGTCGATCCATGATTTTCTCCTTCCGGATGTTCAATCCCTCCTTTCTACACTATAAAAGGATGATTTGAATGGATTAATTGTGTATGAAGGTGATCAAGACCTGCAGAAGATTAAAAATAACTCCCTCAATGGACATAGAATGGCTATCGACTCAGGAAATGAAGAGTGGCTTAACATCCCCTATATCTTGTTGCATTCTTCATCAGAAGAATACCAACATTCTTGGCAATCATTTAGGCTACCTCTGGCAAGCCCCTATGACAATTTTCTTAAAGCTTCCCGCTATTAAAATTTTGATGGATCCTTTTCAAGAAGCAAACTTCTGGATATTTAAGTACTACAACTTTATAGAGGAAGATACATGACAACATTCCAAGCTTTATTTTTTCATTCTTTTAGAATTGTTTGTATAAATGTCGATTGTAATTTCATGATGGTTTTCCTAGAAAGATGTAAGAAGTATTGCGTGGTACAAGAAAATATATTTGTCATACATTGTTCCAAATGTATCCTTTAAGGAAACAAAAATTCGATCATGAAATCGGTGAATTATCCATGAAGATTACAATACGTGCAATTGTGGAGAGGCGAGTCTTATCAAAGAACCAGTGGATTGGGTAAATCCACCTGCATGAAGTCTGCCATAGTAAAATTGTTAAGGAAGTGAAGTCATGAAAAGAAGTCTTCACATAGGTTCAAAAATATTTTTTTAAGAAATAAGAGATCATAAGTAAAAAGTGACTAGTTCATTTGGAAAAGTTTTTTGAACTTTTAGTTTATCAAAGGGAAGTTATTAAAAAAGAAAAGAAAAAGAGAGTCCATTTGTAAAAAGGTTATAAAATATTTGTAAAAGTGAAATTCATTGTAAATAAAAATTTTAAACTATTGAGTACTAAGAGTAACTTTATCAAAGTTTTGGTGATGGATATATCCTTGACGTGTCGTGAAATTTGAATAAAGGGGTCTAAAGTTCTTGTTTTTTATAACACTTGTAACCTAGATCCACCTGAAATTTGAATAAGGAGATATTAGGTACACTTTGAGTTTGTGTGTGATGGTGATTGTGTTATGTTTGTCACATGATACTTACATATGCTTGAAGATAGTGATATGTGGCTAGTCTTTGACACATTTAATTTGACAAACAAGCACTCCACATAATTCAAGTTGCCACAACATCAACACTCATCCACAGGCGAATTATGTTACACAATCAAATGGACACATCAATCTAAGGAGCAACTAGTATTCAAATTTGAAGATCAAATCAACTTTGAAATCAAACATTAGTTAAACAATATACTTGCAATAGTTATTTTGTATATTTACTTGTATTTTTGAAATAAAGTCAAGCTGAATTTGTATTTGGGTGCATCTTTGGTTGAACCCGACACCCTTCATTATTTGTGTCCATCAATCATTGTAAAAACACATTTTGGTGTGCATGATAGGTTGTGCACGACACCCTAAAATTGGAATATAATCAAGTGAGCATGAAATAAATTCAAGCAAGCGTGAAAACAAGCAAGTGAAAGCGAGTGATTTCAAGTGAGCGTGAAAATGGGAAAAGGAGGAAAGCGAATTCAAAATGATAATCAGAACATCAAATAACTTTAAGAATCCTTAGAAAAATTGGAAAATCATGTTGTTGAACTTCAATACCAACTTGAAATGAAGGAGCAAGTGATTAAATTCCTTCAACTACAAATTCTTGAAAAGAAAATGAATGATACTAATTGCGATATAGATAACCTAATACAAGTTTGTGAAACAAATATTGTCACTGATGATTCCTTATCTAGTGATGAGAACGAATCCTTGATAAAAAAATTTGAAGATGATGATTTCAATCTGCTCCAGCATCGACAACATTCTGAACTAGTTCTTGTTCGAAACAATCCTCTCTATGATGATAATTATGATGATGATGTTTCATATCAACAAAGATTGCAACAGAAATTTAGTAGGAAAAATGCAAAAGTAGTATCCAATGAAGATGAAGCTATATTTCAAGCGTTTTCTTTTGATTTCAATGAATAAAACATTTCAATGGTGCAGCAACATTTAGAGAATCAAATTCCAATAATTACAAAGAAAAAACTTTAGAAACTATATTTCCAATCCCATCATCAGTCCTTGAGAATAAATCAGATACAACAATCATAGAACAGGACTTGGATATGAAAATGGTCTGAATTTTCATATTCAAGACTACTCCAAACCAATTTAAAATTGTGAGTTTAGGATTTCTTCATGAAAATTTGAATTCACTTGTTTTAGTTAAAGTTCAAAGTGTCAAGTGCCAATATTGTTAAAGAATTGGTCATATGGAATATCAATGTTTTGATCTCGATCCTTGTTAGCATTGTGAAAATTGTAATCATGCACCAGAAAAAAAGTTCCAAGAGAAACAAGCCTACAAGATTAAATATTCACTATGGGTGGATCAATCCTTGGCAATGAACATCAACAACCAAGAAATTATATTAGTCTTACTGAAGAGTAAAATCTTGAGTAAATACTAATCTTGTATCCCATAGTATTTTTTGTACCTGATATAGTATAACTCCAATGGCCCTCTTATGGCATAACTTTTGAGCATGAACCTGACGGGATGAGATAACATGTGGATGTTCCACATGCCCACTATGAGTTGAAATATAAATGGTACTCTCTTTCATCTTAAGGCGGGTACATTTACAAAATACTCTTTCTTTTTAAAGGGGGAGTAGTTATGATACAATGGTGAATTGGTTTAGGGAAACGCACATGAATACCCATATCTTCTCACCTTTCAGTTGACAAAGGGGGGAATATTGATAACGGTTGTCATTCTTCAAGTTTATACAACAAAATTTTGTAGATGGCAGACTCTAAAACAAAACTCTAAAAATGGACAAAAGTATGTATATGGAAGACTCCAATACATTACTATGAAGATGGATGAAAGATGGTCAAATGGAAAACACAAGTTTGGAGATGACAGAATCAAAAATTTCCAAATGGGAAACAAACAACAAAAGTATGAAGATGACAGAATCAAATACATGATGCATTGACATGTTGATCAACACATAATAGTGTTGAAATATTCCTGGGGCTTTTCAGTGCTTCATTGATTATATAATTGTGATACTATATATTGATCAATTAGTAGAATACACTGAACTATTCTAGCTAAATCACTTGGAAAATGATGGAATTGTCAAGCAGACATGGAATGTTTAGACATGGCAGTTGTTCACTCCAAAAATTCAGCTCTCTTCAAGTTCATTTTAGATGAACGATTTCGAATCCGAATTTGACAGTTTTTCATGCATATTTTTCAATGAAGCACAGATGAAGGATTCTGAAATATCCAACATATCAACTTCAGCATTAGTGTAATAACCCAAAAATTCGTAATTTTTTTTTTTTTAAAGTGACATAAAATGTCTAAAGCCGCAGCTAAGTAACTGCTAATAATTAGCAAAAAATGAAACAGTTTATAAAAGAATATGGGATTGCTTCTTTAAATGAACTTGTAAACTAAAGGATGTAATCTTAAACACCTGTGTTAGTACTACCAATGACTTAACAACTTTAGTTCTATCAGAGTTAGAAAAGGATTCACATTTATTTTATTGTTAGAGATACTCATGATTACTTTTGTCAAGTAGGTAAGAATTCTTGTATTGGATCGAGGCTTACTTAGTGTTCTACTAACTCAATTGGACTACTGGTTTCTTATAGGTTTAGTAAGTAAGCATAAGATCTAGTAGGTGTTATTTAAAATTATGTCTAGAACTACTTCTCTAGCATGATTAAGATGCTAGTTTTAGAAAAGGTTTAAATATGTTGCTTGTCTTCAAGAAGGTAATGTCAATTCTTTTCCGCTGTTATAAATCCATAGTTGCATTTATAATTAACACTATAATGACTTCTTATCAAAATCATAAACAAGGGATTAAAATTCAAGAGCAAGTTCTTAATAAAGTTCCTTCAATTGTATGAAGATTATTATCTAAAAATCTAAAGAACATGGTTTGTTTTTTTTGTGTTTACAGTACTGGTTAATTATAAATTCCCATAGAGAGAATAGAGCTCATGGTTTTGAGATTAAGTTCACTTCAAACTGTTTAATGATCTTACAGCTATTTTCACTTCAATACTCAAAAGGTGGCCTTCTCTTAAAGCATGATCAAGTTCCCATGTTTTTCAATTATAATTTTAACAATGAGTTATTAGAATCTTTAATAGGAATTCTCCATCATTGTTAGTCTTCAGTTTCTTGATCACTCCTTCATCAAACATTATAAAGGTTATGTTTTTAGAAGTTAAAGGCTTTTTCTTTTTAATATAGTTATAAGCTATATTATAACCATATCATAAGTCTATACTACTAAAATTACACTATATATATTCGACTTGTTTGAAAGCATGAAGATATTCTAGGATAAAATAGTATCCAAGTTGTAACATTAGTATTCAAGTTATAACATTAGTATTTAAGTTATAACAATATTATTCAAGTTATAACCTAAGGTAGAATACCTACAAAAAAAACTACTATGATGAAAATCAAATAATGGCAAGCATATCTTATATAGTTTGGAATGATTATTGGTATTGAAAATAATGCAAAAGTTTGATTGTAGCGCTGACTATAGGTTTCAACCCACGTTTGGAGAGATATTTGGAAGGACACATGGATGTGTTATATCAACTCAAGGGTTGACTTAAAATCTTGAAACCCTACTCATTTTCTTGTGTAGTGAGAGTTTCTCCTTGTGTTGGTTGAGCTGAGAGCTCACGACCATGAGAGGCATGTAACCACCTTCAAACATTGGCGTTTCACCTGAAACTTCTACATTGTGACTACTGGGAGAAGTCATTGATGGTTTTTGGTTCTTATGTGTGTTGAAAATTTATAGCGAGGGTGTGTAATGGTTTTTCTTTGTGGCTCGAAGGCTGTGCTTGCCTTAACCTGCAACTAAACACTCAAAAGTTGCTGCCTTTTTTTGGTTGAGTCAATTTCTTGATGTTTTCTTTGTAGAGGTGACTTCACAGCTTCTTCCTTTCAGCATGGTGCCAAATGTGACCTGGTGTGGCCATCTCTTCTCAGTTTCGACTCCAAATTTTTAACAGGTAAACATTTACCCTAACTCAATTTTTCATTTGTTTTTCTTACGAGGGTTTTACAATTTTTATGCAAACAATTATTAAAATTGGTTTGGTTTGGAACTTGTAGGTTCTTGCTTCCAGCTCCAATGCTGTAGGTGAAAATGAGCTCACTCTTCAGTCTTTTCATGAGCCTCCAACTGGTAAGCCCTGGTTCCATCGAGGGTTTCTTTCTATGTGACGTTGTGGTTGTTGAAAGTTGGTTCTTGTGGTTGTAATGGAATGACCTCAATTCTCTATAACCTTAAGTTCCCAGCTTATTTTCTAATTGTAAAGTTCTAAGAAACCCATAAACGGTATTTCGTGCAGGGTGAAGAAGGCTCTAGATGCCATGAAGTAAATGGGTTTTAATTTGATGTTTTCAGCCTTATGACATGTACAATGTAATTGCTTTCATTTTTAAATGACAGATCCTAGCTCTAAACTCAAAGAGGTTGTCGACCTCTTTCTAGTTACATTTTAGTTTTTATAATAGATTTTGGTTGTTGAAGAAAGACTGTGAAGTAGTCGAGATTGTAAATGGGAACAGGATTTTTCTCCTGCCAGTAAATTATTTTGATAGAGTTTAATATATATAAATATTTTGCGTATTTTGGTTTTATTAATAGGCTTGAGCCTCAACCCTTTGACTCTAAAGGCTGTAAGCCATTCTTATTATTTGATTCTATTTTTGCAAAATGTTTATGTAATGTTTGATTATTTAATTCTGTGTTCAGCAATTTGTTTATGTAATTTTTTTAAATTATTACCCTGTATTTATAAATATTTCCAATGCATAGTTTATGGAAAAATTACTATGTTCAAGAGTAATATTTCACTCTAGTTTTGGCTTAAAAGGGTTAATAAGTAAACCCTATAGCTCGATAATAGCATTATTCTACTTAGTAATTCTTAGCTCTGTTTATTTAATGATTTCTTTAATGATTTTTACAGTTTGTTTATAATTTTTGGCTAAGAAAGATTAAGGTTTATTGTTGCATACTTATAAATAGGATATATTTATCTTTCAATCACTTCTGTGGTTCTAAATAGATTATAGTAGAATCCTTCTGTCTTAGACAGAAACACATAGTGTCTAGAAATCAATTGCTATAAAAATGTTTTGATAGTGAAAAATATCTTAGCCTAACCCTAGATAAAGGTTTGTTTACTATACCTATACTTATTTACTAAACTGTAAGTTTTTTCTTATGTATTGTAAAGAATAATGGTATTAGAATTTATTCTATAAATAATACTATTACTATTCTTTTTACATACGTATATTTTAGTTTATATTTGAAATAAATAGATTCAGACAATATTTACTACTTCTTTACTGTAGAAATGTTAAGCAAACTAAATTAAAATGTAGTTTCAATTTTCATTCAAGTGAAAGAATCATCTTATTCACCTAAACACCCATCTGTACTAGAGTACTTCCTGAGTCAAGCGTGGAAAAATAAAGTAAGGAAATTCTAATTCTATCTGTTTCTCATTTTGCATATTCATTACTATTTGTAACATAAACCGCAATTTACCAAGTCTAACATTACACAGTTACTCTTTTGTTCACAAACCCTAATTAAATACTAACATGCTTGTATTTAAAAACTAGTAAACATTTTACTGAGAATGGTAAAGAAAAATAACATAAAGACAAATAGAACCTGTCAATGATAAGATGACAACAGCTTAAGGAGGCTGTTCCTCCCAACCAATCTCCTAGAGAACGCTCATACATCGCTTCCTTAGGACCCCCGAGCTTGTTCCTGGTCCTCTTGGCAGAGTACTAGGTGGAGACTATAACATTTATACCTTTTGTCACCTGAATGGTCCAATTACCTCAATAATTAAAATGTTCTCTCAGCAGTAAGAACTTCAGCCTAATAGCTACAATAAGTTCAATCTCAGCAGTTAACCCCTCAAACTCCCTTCATTAATCCCCTCCATTGAATTTCTCTTGAGTAAATTCATTCACCTTGAATGATCACCTCTAGAATGAGTAGCCTCAGTTGTCTTCAATGGGAAATTTTATAGAGATGCCTAGGTCTTCCGGGTCAGTTTTCATTTAATGAGACACCTGCTGTGATTCCACTTTCTTGGGGAATCATGACTACAAATATAGGGAAGTTGCCACCTGCAATAGTTGGAAGTAGTATGAGGATGCTTCCACTTGTCAGTTTACTCTCCACCTAGTCTCCTCCACCAATTAACCAGTAAACACTCTTTTAACAACTTCTTAAACACCATTTATTAATTTATAAATAAAATATTCTGAATTACATTAATTATTCTTGACCCCACTGGGTCATCAATTACAAATTTAGCATAAAATATAACACAATGTTCCTCAAATAACATTAAATTGTTTTTGCAAATTGGGGCATGTGACATACACACCCCCTAAAATAGAATTGGATTTGCATCCCGCATATGACTTTCCAATTCCTAGGTGGCCTCCTATGGACTAAGGTGCTTCCATTGCACCTTCACCTGACCAATGGTGCGGTTCCGAAGTGAGATATCCCTCCACTCAAGGATACAATCTGGTTCCACCAGAAAATATCCTTCGGGTTCCACCTGTACATCATTCCAATTAATAACATGAGTAGTATCATGTACATATTTGTTTAATACAAAAATGTAAAAAACATTGTGAACTCTTAAATTTAGTGGTAAAGCTAACTAATAGGCTACCTGTCTAATCCTGGACAGTATTTCAAAAGGACCAAAATATCGAGGTGCTAGCTTGGCACAGTTACCCAGCCTTAGAGAACTCTTTTTGGGTATCTTCTTAATGAAAACATGTTCACCTACCTGGAACTCCTTTGGAGTTCGTTTAAGGTCTTCTTTACTCTTCTGTCGATCTTGCACAATTTTCAAATTACCTTGTACCTGTTTTACAACTAATTCCATTTCTTTCAATAATTTAGGTCGTAATACTAACCTGTCCACTGGATTACTCTAGGAGATGGGGGCATTGCATTCCCTTCCATATAGAATTTTTAAAGGACTATACCTAGCTGAAGCTTGATATTGATTATTGTAAGCAAATTCTACCAGGTGTAAATAATCTCCCCATTTACCTAGCAGCTCCTTTGCATACATTCTGAGTATATCCTCCAATACCTAATTTACTCTTTAAGTCTGTCTGTCAATTTGAGGACGGAAAAAGGTACTAAAGTTTAATGTAGTATTTAATCCTTTGAACAAATATCTCCAAAAATTACTTGTAAATTTAGGGTCTCAATATGAAATTATCACCTTCGGTATTCCATGCAACCAAAAAATTTGTTTTAAGAAAATATTAGCAATATTTGCAGCTTAAAAAGTAGTTTTTACAGGTACAAAATGGGATTCTTTACTCAATTTTTCAACCACTACCATTATTGAGTCATTTAAGTTATGATTTTTAGGTAATTCAGTAACAAAATCAAGGCTAATTATCTCCCATTTCCAACTAGGGATAGGCAATGGCTGAAGTAATCCAGCTGGATGTTGATGTTCAGTTTTTACTTGCTGACATTCGAAGCATCTAACAATATATTCTGCCAGTTCATTTTTCATAGTTGGCCATAAATAATCTTTTCTTAGCAAGGTTATAGTTTTTTGATAACCTAGATGCCCTGAATAAGGAGTTTTATGAATTTTATTTAAAATTAATAACTTGATCTTAGGTACATTAGGTATGAATAATATGTCTTTATACAGTAATAATCCTTTTTCATTCTAGCTGTACCATGTACTTAGACTTTCTATTAAATTCTCTTTTACTTTTTCTTGTAATTTTCGTCTTGTTCTATTCCTGCTTCAAGTTGTTCTTCCAAATCTGTTGTATAAGTGGTGATAGTTGCTGTAAAATTTAGCTTTGCATTTCTACTTAATACATCAGCAAATTTATTCTCCTTTCCTTTGATGTGTTGAATGTCAAAATTGTATTCACTTAGAAAATCTAGCCACCTAGCTTTCCTAGCATTCAAGTTAGGTTGATCTAATAGGTATTTCAATCCTTTATTATCTGTCATTAAGATAAAATTTCTTCCAATTAAATAATGATGCCACATATTTGAGGCATGTATGACAATAGCTAATTCTAACTCATGGGTCGCATAATTTTTCTCATGAATCTCCAGTTTCCTAGACTCATAAGCAATGACATGTCCTTCCTGAGTCAATACTCCTCCTAAACTGTCATTGCATGCATCAATAAATACTATATAATCTTTATTACGGTTAGCAATTCTTAATATTGGTGTAGTGGTTAATAATGTTTTTAAAATTTTTAAAACTGTCTTCACACTTCTAATTCCAATCAAATTTCTTCCCCTTTTTCCATAAAGAGGTTATCGGATTTGCAATTCTTGAAAACCCTTCGATGAACCTCCGGTAATAAATGGTAATCCCCATAAATGATCAGACGTTAGTTACGTCTTTTGGGACTGACCAATCTTCGATTGCCTTTATCTTTCCGCGGTAAACCGAAATTCCTTCTTTAGTCACCACATGACCTAAGTACTGGATTTTATCTTTAAAGAAGTCACATTTACTAAATTTCACAAAAAGTTGACGTTCTCGTAACTCTTGCAAGACGATTTTTAAGTGTTCTTTATGTTCTTCTTCAGATTTTGAATAAATTAATATGTATTCAATAATACGACCACAAATTTATCCAGATATTTGTGCATTACATTTTTCATTAGACACATAAAAACAATAGGAGCGTTAATAAGCCCGAAAGGCATAACGAGAAACTTGTAATGTCCATATCGAGTTCTAAAGGCTATTTTAAAGATGTATTCATCCTTAATTCAGACTTGGTGATATTCAGACCGTAAGTCAATCTTTGAAAACACCATAGCTCCACGTAGTTGGTCAAATAGATCATCTATTCGAGATAACAGGTGTCTGTTCTTGATAGCCATTTTATTTAATTGACAATAATCTATACATAGTCGTAGAGTTCCATCCTTCTTCTTAACAAAGATGACATGTGCCCCCGAGGGAGACACACTGGGTCTAATATAATTATTATCAATAAGTTCTTTTAACTGTGACTTAAGTTAATTTAGTTCGAGTATATTCATTTGATAAGGGGATTTTGAACTGGTCACTGCACCAGGTACCAGCCCAATAGTAAAATCTAATTCCCATTTTGGAGGTAGTCCTGGAGTTTCTTCTGGAAATACATCTGAATATTCCTTTAGAATTGGTATAACTTCCAATCTTATTTTATCTATGTTTTTCATGTTTCCTTCATCGATTAATGTTACTGCATAAGCCTTACATCCTTTTC
This sequence comes from Pseudotsuga menziesii, assembly GCA_001517045.1. Classification (NCBI taxonomy): domain Eukaryota; kingdom Viridiplantae; phylum Streptophyta; class Pinopsida; order Pinales; family Pinaceae; genus Pseudotsuga; species Pseudotsuga menziesii. The sequence goes on from LPNX010932942.1 coordinate 79,827, forward strand.
TAATAGCTCTCTTAAGCTGCAGAGCAGAGATCTGCCTTATGGCTGATTTCCTAGGGATCCCCTTTACATTTATTAACTTTCCATCGTTATTTATGTAGGTAAAGGTTTTATCAAAGCAATTCAAGACCACCCTATGCTTCTCTAATCAATCCATACCAACTAATATATCATATGATCCCAAAGGTAATACATTGAGTTTAAAAAAAGTTTCAAACTGATCCATATTTACTGCACAATTCTTTACAAAGCTAATTACCTTTCTCTTTGCACCAGTAGCTAACTGAACTAACCAAGAACTTGCAAACTTTTCAACTGGAATTTTATATTTTTCTACCAAATTAGGACAAATATAGCTTAAACTAGCTCCTGAATCAATTAAAATAGATATAGGTATTTTATTTATCTTACCTTCCACTTCCACCATGGAATTTTGATAGTCTATTTGTCGATTCTCTAATGCTGCATTGATCCTGGGCATTGTCCTTGCTAGATCACCAACAATTATCCCCTCCTGTATTGTGTGGATTTTTCTAAGTCTTTTTTCAATTAGGACACACTAATGCATAATGCAGACCATTGCATTCCCAGCACTTTATGGGTTCTTTTCGTTCAAATTTTTTTGTGTAGTTACTATGGTTGTTAGCAGATTATTTATTCTTTTGATTATTCTGATTGGTCTGTGAATTACTTTTATTCCCTTGGAAATTCTTATTAGAAAATTTTTTGGTGTTATTATTTTTAGAATTTTGATTAGGTACAAACTCTTTCTTCTTTTGTTGAAATTTATTATTTCTTTCGGCCTTCCAGTTGGCCATACTCTCCTTTTTACGATTCTATTCATAACAGAAATTCACTTTTCTCATGGCTTATTCTAGAGTTTTCAGATTGTCATATTCAATCCTGTCCTTTATATGATGAAGTAAACAACTAAGAAACCGCTGTACCTTAGTTTTTTCATCCATAATGTATGGCACATACCTGAGCAGATTTAGAAACTTACTATTCAGTTCTTTCATATTCATTGTACCCAGTTTTAACTCGTAGAATTCCTTAGCCCTTTCCTCATAGTATTGTTCAGATAATTATTTTTTTTAAATATTTCTTGAATGTGCTCCAATTTATGTTTTTCTCTCTTATACCTTTTACTCGTTTTAAGTCCTGCCACCATATATTAGCTTTTCCTGTAAGATTATAAATAGCCATCCTAACATTCAGTTGATTAGAATAGCTATAAATTTGGAAGTATTTCTTTACTTGGATAGCCAATATTCTGCTTCTTCCCCCTTTTGAGTTTCTCCATTAAATGTTGGTGGCTTGATCTTCTTGAACTCCCCATAGATTTCTTCAAAAGGTTTATATTTTCTTTTCCTAGTATGGCGGTTATCTTCACTATTGTCACTAGTATAATGAGAGTTGTGTTTATCACCATATACTTAAGATGATGATCTACTTTCATTTTTAACTTGTTTAGTCTTTTATACTTATGCTGATAACCTATATATTCAGATTCAGTTCTTTTACCTTTCCTTCAGTATGAAATATTTCTATAAAGATATGATTCAGCTCCTCTTGAGCTCTCAGAATCCTCTCATTTTCTTTCTTAACTGATTACATCTCTGATTTTAATTCTTTAACTATTTGTAGTAGTTCGGAAGAATTATTGGCTATATCTTCTTGTATAGGTTCTTTTGAAGATTATCTCATTCAGTGTAAGGATATTCTTCATCCGCATATTCTTCCAATCTATCCATACCTATCATTAACTTAAAAACAAATTTATTTGTGTGTATCATTCAAAGAAAACAACATCAACATAATTATTTAAATTTATTGTTCCATATAAGCAAGTTGAGCTTCATTAAGGCCTAGTGTTTGAACCTTGTGTTCTAATACCACATGTAATAACCCAAAAATTTGTAAAATTTAATTTTTTTTAAAGTGACATAAAATGTCTAAAGTTGTAGCTAAGTAACTGGTAATGGTTAGTGGAAAATGAAACAGTTTATAAAAGAATATGGGATTGCTTCTTTAAATGAACTTGTAAACTAAAGGATGTAATCTTAAACACCTGTGTTAGTACTACTAATGACTTAACAACTTTATTTCTATCAGAGTTAGAAAAGGATTCACATTTATTTTACTGCTAGATATACTGAGGATTACTTTTGTCAAGTAGGTAAGAATTATTGTATGAGATCGAGGCTTACTTAGCATTCTGCTAACTCAATTGGATTGCTGGTTCCTTACAGATTTAGCAGTTAAGCATAAAATCTAGTAGGTGTTATTTAAAATTACGTCGAGAACTACTTCCCTTTAAGATGCTAGTTTTAGAAAAGGTTTAAACATGTTGCTTGTCTTCAAGAAGGTAATGTTAATTCTTCTTCGTTGTTATAAATCCATAGTTGCATTTATAAATAACACTATAATGACTTCTTATCAAAATCATAAACAGGGGATTAAAATGCAAGAGCAAGTTCTTACCAAATTTCCTTCAATTGTATGAAGATTATTCTCTAAAAATCTAAAGAACATGGTTAATTATAAATTCCCATAGAGAGAATAAAGCTCATGGTTTTGAGCTTAAATTCACTTCAAAGTGTTTAATGATCTTACAACTATTCTCACTTGAATACTCAAAAGATTTCCTTCTCTTAAAGAATGATCAAGTTTATATGTTTTTCAATTATAATTTTAACAATGAGTTATTAGAATTTTTAACAGGAATTCTCCATCATTGTTAGTCTTTAGTTTCTTGATCACTCCTTCATCAAATAGTATAAAGGTTATGTTTTTAGAAGTTTAAGGATTTTCCTCTTTAATATAGTTATAAGCTATATTATAACCATCTCATAACTCTATACTACTTCTAAAATTACACTATATATATTTGACTTGTTTGAAAGCATGAAGATCTTCTAGGATAAAACAGTATCCAAATTGTAACATTAGTATTCAAGTTATAACATTAGTATTTAAGTTATAGCAATAGTATTTAAGTTAAACAATATTATTCAAGTTATAATCTAAGGTAGAATACCTACAAAACAAACTACTACTATGAAAATCAAATGATGGCAAGCATATCTTATATAGTTTGGAATGATTATTGGTATTGAAAATAATGCAAAAGATTGATTGCAGTGCTGACTATAGGTTTCGACCCATGTTTGGAGAGATATTTGGAAGGACACATGGATATGTTACATCCACTCAAGGATTGACTTAAAATCTTGACACCCTACTCATTTGCTTGTGTAATGAGAGTTTTTTCTTGTGTTGGTCGAGCTGAGAGCTTGCGGCCATGAGAGGCCTCTAACCACCTTCAAACATTGGCATTTCACCTGCAACTTCTACACTATGACTGTTGGGAGAAGTCGTTGATGGTTTTTGGTTCTTATGTGTGTTCAAAAGTTACAGCGATGCTGTGTAATTATTTTTTCTTGTGGCTCGAAGGTTGTGTTTTCCTTAACCTGCAACTGAACACTCAAAAGTTGCTACCATTGTTTGGTTGAGTCAATTTCCCGGTGTTTTCTTTGTAGATGTGACTTCACAACTTCTTCCTTTTTGTTGATGTATTTGTAACTTCATAATGTATTCACTTATATATCTTATGTCTTGTACCCCGATGTTTATTCTAGGAAGTGTATATAATGTATTTGAGTCATGTCATGCCTCGATGTTCCTATCTGGAGGATCTATAATGTAAACAAGTCATGTCAAGTCATTGTAAGTAATCCTCCTATTGTTCAAGGGTTAAAGTCCCCGTAGTTCTGGGGCACTAGGGTTATTAGAATCTCCTAGAGAAGTAATCCCTGGTGAGTCATTGTCAAGTCAGTAACTAGTATAAATAGAGAGTGAGCCTTTGTATTTATCACACACTCACTCACACTCAGTTGTAGTGCATAGTTGAGGAAGAAGAAGACACTGGGTCTAGGAAGAAAGAGGCTACTTCTATTGGCATATCATCAAACTATTTTTGGGGATTTGCTATTTGGTGTTGATTCTATCTTTGAGGAAGTTGCAGGGTTTTCTCCATTTATGGTTTCCTCGGGGAAAAACACGGTGTTCATTGTCTCTTGTTTTTTATTGTTGTGCTTTCTATTCTCTCAATTAAAAGATCCTAATATAATGCTAGCTTAATGTTACAAATCTAACATGGTATCAGAGCTAACCTGAGAAGAAGACACTATGTAGCTCCAGGAACTAGGGCTTCCTAGTTTTTGGATCTTTCTCCATATATTTTCAGCAAAAGAAGGTTGGACTAATTCTCCTCCCTAGGGTGCATCTTTCTAATGAAGCAGAATCAAATTCTAAGTTTTTTCAGTTTTGGACACGACACTACTGCCGTAAATTAGGGATTTCCATAGAAGTGGAATTTTTTAGTCAGCCCAGGCTTGGATTGATCTCCTCCTCAAAATCAAAGTTTAGAGATCAAGATCGTAGCATTTGGTTGGGCAGAATTCCAAAAAATCCAAAACTTAATCTACTCCTGAACCAACACTCATTCAGCTCCAAATCTAGATCTGAAATCTTGACCTAGTAAGATCTAAATATTTTGTATTTCCATTTGAGGTTCTCAGTTAATATGTCTCATCATACAAATCTTGATGAAAACCTTGAGGGAGATGATAACTTCCAATCTTGGAAGTATAGGATCTCCATGGTCCTGGAAGAAAATGAGTTGGACTCCTACATCAATGAGGAAATTCCAGTTCTAGAGGGAGATGAGGCTAAGGCCTTACACAAGAATAAGTTTGTTATGGATAAGAGGATTATTGCTGATTAAATCAAGGATCACCTCATACCACAAGTGTCCTCCCTAAAGACACCTAGATCTATGTTTGATGCCCTAACCAAATTGTTTGAAGGAAAGAACATAAACCGGAAGATGACCTTGAGGAACAAATTGAAGAATGTGAAGATCTAGAATGCAGAGACCATACAGTCATACTTCACAAGAGTCTCCCAGATCAAAGAACAACTTGAAGTAGTAGATGAAGAAGTGGAGAACGTAGAGATTGTGATGACCACCTTGAATGGCCTCCCTAGGACATGGGACTCTTTAATTCAAGGGATCTATGCCAGAAAGAAGTTAGTCAAGTTCAACAGACTATGGGAAGAATGCTCTCAAGAAGAAGCTCGGATAGCAGCTCAAGAAGAAAATATGGGAAGTGAAGATCAAGCTCTCACAGTACAATCCAAGAAAACCAGATCTAGCCACCACAGAGGTAAGTACTCTCATCAAAGGAATAACCTTAGAAAGCCTAGAGATAAGTCTAATTTCATTTTCTATACATGTGATGAAAGAGGACACCTTGCTAGAGATTGTCCTAGAAACAAAATTATCTCTCACAAGAAGAAGGGAAACAAGAGAAGACATCATGCTCATGCTGCAGAGGATGATTAACCTTCCACAAAGAGAAACATACAAGACAGTGATGATTCTTCATGTGATGAAGAAAATGTTTTGATTTCCATTCTCATAGGAACTATCACACATGGAAGCAATGATTGCCTTACAGACAATGGTGCTTCCAAGCATATGACAGGATTGAAGGAATCCTTTGTGAAATTATTTGAACATGAATCACCTTAGAAGGTGAAACTCAGAGATGACTACCAGTATTCAATAAAAGGTAGTGGTGAATCCTCATAAAATATATAATCTGGAAAGTCTATCAAGATGAAAGATGTATTGTTTGTACCTAGACTAAAGAAGAACATCCTCTCCATATCTGCATTGGATACAAAAGGAATGAGGGTTGTATTTGTAGATGGCCAAGTCCTCATGTGGCCAAAGGGAAATTATTTCGATGATGCAATAGTGATTGGGGAACAAGAAGGAGGACCATATAAATTGAAGCTCCAACCAGAACAAGCTTTGGTTCATGACTTGGTAGAACCAAATGAGCTTTGGCATAGAAGGCTTGCACTTGTGCATTACAAAGCACTACCACTTGCAAGAAAATTTGTTGAAGGTCTCCCAGAAATGCAGAAAAAACATGAAGGTGTATGCAAAGGATGTGTGAAAGGGAAGAAGACAAAGAAGACATTTCCAAGTAGCGAGAGCAAGGCAAAAGGAATCTTGGAAATCATCCACTCTGATCTATGCAGTCCAATGTCATCCAGTTCACTAAGCGGGTATGTATACTATATTTTTTTTATTGAAGAATTTTCTTGAAAGGAATGGATATAATTTATGAAGAACAAAGATGAAGTATTCATCAAGTTCAAGGAATTCAAAGCCTTGATCAAGAATCACACAGAAAAGAATATCAACACCTTTCGATCATATAATGGTGAAGAATTAACATCAAATGAATTCAAAGAGCTATGCAAAGACTCGGGGATTAAGAGGGAGTTATCCACTCCATATAATCCACAATAGAATGGGATTGCTGAAAGAAAGAATAGAATGATCATGGAAGCGGTAAGGGACATGCTTCATGATCAAGATATTCCTATGCATCTATGGGCAGAAGGTTCCAGAACAACGGTCTATTTACAGAATCGTACTCCACACAAAGTACTCAAGAACAAGACTCCTGAAGAAGTCTTCTCCGGAAAGAAACCTGAAGTCAACCATCTCAAAATATTCAACTGTCCTGTATACATACACATTCCAAAAGAAAAGAGGACAGAGTTAGGTCCTTCAGGAAAGAAGGGTATATTTGTGGGATACTCTGAAAGCTCAAAGGACTATAGAATATACTTCCCAGGGTTTAAGAAGATTGACATTAGAAGAGATGTAACATTTGATGAAGATTCAGCCTACATCAAATCTAGGAAGAGACCGGCTGATGAACCTGAAGAAACAAGAACACCCAGAATTCATGATACAACCATGAATGAAGAAATTCAAGAAGAAGATCGAGAATTAGAAGAACCTCAAGAACCTATAGATCCACCTTAGGAGAAGAATCCTCATAAGAGGAAACCTACTTGGGTATGTGAAATTATCCAAGGTGTAGAAAGATATGGAGCTTTAGAAGAAACACATAGAGGAAGAAAAAGAACTAGGTCCTGTTCCAGTTATGTAGCCTTGTTATGTGACATTATTGATAAAGAACCTTCCAACTATGAAGAAATGACAGAAAGGAAAGAATGGAAGGAGGCTATGATTGAAGAGTATCAATTGATCATGAAGAATGATGTTTGGAATGTTGTCCCAAGACAAGAAGGGAAGTCCATTGTAACTTCCAAATGGATCTACAAGATCAAGCATACTACAGATGGCAGCATAGAGAAATATAAACCAAGATTTTTGGCTCGTGGTTTCTCCCAGAAAGAAGGAATAGACTATGAAGAAACTTTTTCACCTGTAGGCAGATACACTTCCATCAGATCAGTACTTGCTTTGGCTGCAGTGATGAAATGAAAGATACACCAAATGGATGTCAAGACTGCTTTCTTGAATGGTGTAGTAGAAGGGAAAGTTTATGTGGAGCAGCCACTCAGTTTTGAGACACATGACAGGGAGTCTCATGTGTGTAGATTGAAGAAATCCCTATACGATTTGATACAGGAACCTAAGACATGGTACGACAGAAATGATGGCTTCCTATTTAGTTTGGGATTTACCAAGAGTAAAGTAGATTCCAACCTTTACTACAAGGTTGAATATGGAAATCCAGTGATACTCCTACTGTATGTGGATGATCTGTTTGTAACAGGTGTGGATGGGTTGATTGCTGATACGAAGAGGAAACTTGCTGCCAAGTTTGAAATGAAATATTTGGGTATGATGCACTATTTCTTAGGCATGGAGGTGTGGCAGAATGTAGATGGAATCTTCCTTGGACAAGGGAATTATGGAGTAGAGATTCTGAAGAGATTTGGGATGATGGACTGCAAGGCCATAACCACACCAATGGCATCGAAACTAAAGCTATTTAGTGATGCTTCATCAGAAGCGGTTGATGCTACAATGTATCGTCAGATGATTTGGTCCTTAATGTACCCGATGAACATGAGACCAAATATTTTCTTTGCTGTGAACACCTTGATCCAGTTCCTGACAGATTCGAGACATGTTCACTTGATTGCTACAAAGCATATTCTGAGGTACCTGAAGGGTACAGTTGATTATGGGCTCAAGTACGAGGCAAGTCAAAAGATTAACCTAGATGGTTATGTTGATTCCGATCGGGTAGGAAATGCCATCGATAGGAAGAGCACTTCAAGATACTGCTTCAGTATGGGATCAGGTATGATCTCTTGGTTTAGAAGCAAGCAGTCTTGTGTGGCACTGAGTACAACTGAAGCAGAATATGTTGTAGATTGTTCAACTAGTTGCGAGGAAGTGTGGATGAGAAATCTACTATCTGATTTATTTGATCTCCAGTTGGATGCTACTTGTATATATTGCGACAACCAGAGTTGTGTGAAGTTGTCAAAGAATCCAGTGTTCCATGACAACTCGAAGCATATCAAGATCAATTATAACTATATCAGGGATATGGTGCAGAGAGGAGCAGTGAAGCTCTAGTATCACTACTATATTTTGATCCAAAATCCGACGGTTTTTTCCAACGACACATGGATTTTTTCTTTTAACCGTGCCAAAAATAAGAAAGATTAATTTTTTTTTGAAATGGTGGGGATAAGTGTCGCTTAAGCGACGGCATTTCTCCTAAGTGTCGCTTAAGTGACGGCGCAAAAATATCTATCCTCCTAAGTGTCGCTTAAGCGACGGATATCTTCCTAAGTGTCGCTTTAGCGACGGCTCTAAAATTGCTTGATTTTTTAAAATCCAACTACAAGGATAAAAGGTGGTCAACAGGGTTTTTACTATGCATGGTTTTTTTGGGGTTAAATAGTTCAATATTTCATTTTGGGAAAATATAGGAAGAGTTTTACTATTAGTATCCTATTCTTTATTTATGATCTAAAAAATAACAACTTCTAGGATTGAACATGAATTAATCTTAGTTAATATCTACCAACAATGAAAATAACACTAATGCCATGTTGGATGTTTTGGTTATCCATATTTTAGGTTCTTGTGCACCAAAATATTGAGTGTAAAGGACTATTAATTATTACAAAATTTTAAGGGGAAAGGACAATTAGTGCATTATCCACTTTGATAAACACATAGAAACTACTACGAGTTCTAAGACAAACATAATTCAAGATTAATGGAAAATATAATGGTAGTACTAGTTGGTTAAGAAGTTAAAAATAAAAAATAACAATTCAAATTTTACCTCACGAATATTTGTTGTAAATTTAATTTTCTCTAGTCATTATCGAGACTCTATTCCAACATGACCCATGTACAAGGATCCTACATAACCATTTTCCTTGAGAAACATTCCTATTTATGATAGTGGATATCCATATAAATTGTTCTATAAAATATATTCTCAAAGACAATGTTATCTCCATCCAACTTCACAAATTTTTCATGTTGTTATAGCTACAACTTTTAGTATCCAAGTAACTAGGATATGATCTCAACATAGTGTACTCTAGGATTGAACATGAATTAGTCTTGGAAATGATCTACCAAGAATGAAAATGGAACTAATATCATGTTGGAAGTTTTGGTTGGCCATAGTTTAGGTTTTACTACACCAATGTTTTATGGGAAATGACTATTAACTATTACAAAGTTTTAAGGGGAAATGACTATTAGTGCGTTATCCACTTTCTTAAACACAACAAAACTTTTACTAGATCTAAGAAAAATATGGTTTGATTCTCATGAAAAAATATAACAATAGTCCTAGTAGGTCGAGAAGTTAAGAATGTGAAAGGACAAGCAAACCATCACCTCATGTAGATATGTCTTAAAATTAATTTTCCCTATTTATTTTCGAAGACTCTATTATGGATTAACCCATGTATGAGAATCTTATATGAGCATTGCCTATGAGATACGTTCCTAGGTAGACTAGTGGATTCCCTTTGAAATTTCCACGACATTTTACCATGAAGAAACTAGATCTAGATATAATTTTTTATCTTGTGAAGAGTAGAGATTCAATATATTATTTGCAAAAAGAGATCATGTTTTTGAATAAATATTCTCTAATTCCAAAGTTTAAATCTCTACCTCATGTTTGAGATGAAAGGCCTTTATTTTTCCAAACATACATTGACTTATAACTTCATGAGTTATTGGTTGGGTCATGAGGTCATAGAGGTACTACTAGAATACGATCCACCAAGCGTTGTCATACCTTGGATCCAAATATATGGTGGAAATCGATTACGACATGAGTTTATGTTTTAAACCAAAAATAGAAAATCGATTTGGTATTTTTGTTGTGGAAAAGAGGCAAGTCGAGGGTTTCTCCTATCATTCATGCAACCCTGTCGAAAAGAGGCAAGTCGAGGGTTTCTCTACATCAACCACTGCTGCTGCAAATTATGTGGGCTTCCCATTATTTGGTGGTTCTATCTCCAAGACAAATGGTATGAATTCAGTTCCATTTTCTTTTTCTGGAAAGAGCAGTGCTGCATCTGCTATTGCAAAGACGGATTCCAAATTGAGAAACCCTGAAACAATTCCACAGGTTGAACCATCATCTGTTATAGGTGAAGACCATTCATTTAAAAGCTCTACCAGTGGTGCAAGTTTCACAGTAAAATCCCAAAATGAACTGAAAACCAGTGCTGTCTCTCCTTCCCCATCACGAGAAGCTCTGGGTGCAGCAGAGAAGTGCTATCTGTGAGATTTAGAATGGGAATGGGAGGGGTTTCTGCCTTTTGTCCGCAGAGGAGTGGTCAATAGGTAATTCTTCATCACGTGAACAATAGGAGAGGGCCGAAGAGGATAAGGCCGCAGGGGACAGAGCTTGCAGAGGAGAGGGCGGCAAAGGAGGGTTTACAAAGGAGGAGGGTTTGCAGAGGTCACACTGAGGCTGACAGAATGCCCCAAATGGATCTGTTCTCAAGCATTCCACCATATCAGTTGCACTTGTAAGTAGATTCTCTTTAATAGATAAGTTAAACTCCTTGCTTGAGTTCATTTCTTTTACCAGGCTTTCCATGTTCTTCAGCTACTGTAGATGAAAGCTACTGTAGTGGATGGAAATGGTACAGAAAAGGGCCATATTATAGTCACCACCATTGGTGGCAGGAATGGCCAACCTAAGCAAACCATAAGCTACATGGCAGAATGTGTGGTGGGAACTAGATCATTTGGAATTGTATTTCAGGCTAAATGCTTAGAGATAGGGGAGACTGTAGCAATTAAAAAGGTTCTACAGGACAAACAATATAAGAACCGTGAACTACAAACAATGCGCCTTCTGGATCATCCAAATATTGTCTCTCTAAAGCATTGTTTTTTTTCAACCACTGATAAGGATGAGCTCTATCTCAATCTAGTGTTGGAGTATGTACCAGAGACAATTTATCGTGTAGCAAAGCACTACAGTAGGATGAATCAATGGATGCCTCTGCTTTATGTAAAATTATATACTTATCAGATCTGTAGGGCCCTGGCCTATATCCATGGTGGTATTGGAGTATGTCACAGGGACATAAAACCACTGAATCTTCTGGTCAATCCTCACACTCATCAGCTTAAGCTTTGTGACTTTGGAAGTGCAACCCTAGTGAGAATACCCAGATTTCGTTTTGGTTTTCGCAATTGAGAGTGTTTTATAACACACCTAATTTGTGCTTGTTCATAAGAATCTTCATTGTTTAGTAATAATATGGAATAGGAGTTAGATCAGGTATACATGTTGTTAACTTGTGTAACATCAATATGTTGTTAACCCCACATTAAGAATTGAAGGAATGGTATTCAAAGTCAGTAAAATACTAGTTTTTGTTCTTGTTCTTTGTGTATGTAGTGAATTGTGCAGTAATATCATGAAAGTTTTCTCATGTTTTACTTGCTACCTTTGTTGTGTTCAGAACCAGACAGATACTCCCAGGATTGTCATTCTGTCTAAACACGATGGTGCCTTACAACAAACAGAGGTAAGAGTATACGACTTATTACATAAATTTTCACTAAGATGAAGGGGTATGATCAAATTTATTTGGTGGCTTTTGCGACTTAGAGGTCAAAATGTAAAATTCTAATGAATCCATCTTATACAATGTACATGCTCAATATGGCACTAACCACATTAGAAGTATCACCCTCTACATCTGCTCAGAACTACCATTGTTCTGTTGTAAAGTATTAAAAAAGCTTCAAACTGATTGAGAACATGCACAAGTCCTATGGTCATGGTGTTTCCACCGCTGTTTGAATGGTCATGGTGTTTCCAGCACTGTTTGAATGTTCATGTAGCAGCCTCCTATTGAAAGTCCAGAGATCACAAGGAAGACCCTTACGGTCAAAGATTCCTGTAGCAATTTCCAGCAATTAGACCAGCATTCATCTCCCTGTAATATTTGCAGAGAAGTATTCAGCCCTTTGAATAAATCTGCACATGATTTATCGTCATAGTCTTCATTGTGTGCCAGGGGGTTCTACGCCTTGGAGGGTTTCTTTGCCTTTCTTTGCTTCAGCGTTCAGCTCTGGAAGATCATTCCATACTTTTTCATGCTAATTGATAAGAGCATTCAGCCTTCTTTGGACATAATTAGTGAGTCAGACTACTCTAGGCTTGTACTAGCTGTTTTGAGGTGGGCCAATTTCATTTGGAGGCTTATTTCAGCCATTTTTGCACAGGTCTTGTTCCTTTTTTTGAGGATGATCACTTAGTATATATGCATGGAGTTTTAAACTTTATACCCTAAATGCATGGCATTTGGAGGCTGATCGCTGGATATCTTGTTGCTGTTTTCCTTTTTACAGCCCACACATGAGGCAAAGTTACACTCATTTGTTGGAGCGTTCAGCCTATGGGATCTAGTTGGCACACATTCCATGGAAGCATCCTATTATTGGATGTGTTTCGTGAAGGGTTCCACTTTGTTAGAGGGTCTTTTCAGAATTTTCCCATCGCTTGAGAAGGGGCCACCCTTGCTTGCACGTGTCAATGTCTTAGAGAGTTCATTGCCATGTTTTGTGGTTTCTTGCACATGGAACTAAGGTTATATGAGGTAGGACCTTTGTGGATAGTTGCTTGTGTTTGTTGGAGTGGTTATGGAGGCCTACCTTGAAGAGCCCTTTCATTGTGAGAGAATCTTTGCATGGTTATATGCCTAGTTTTATGGCAAGCGTTCACCATTGAAGAGCCCTTTCATGGTTAAATTATGCAGAGGTAGAGGAATCAGAGTCAAGAAGTGATTTGCTAATATGGAGAAGGAAGGCAGCTCACATATGTTGGGAAAAACACTTGAAAATTTCTATAGATGCATGATCAAGATATTGTGTATTTATAGTAATGCTATCCCTTCAATTTTTCACTATCTCATGTCATCCCTTTACCCTCATAGTGCATTATTACTGTCAAATTGTAGGTTGGTCTGTATCTCCGTAATTCAGTATTGTTTTGTTGTATTTATATTAGACTGTTACAGCATTAATTTTGGTCATTTATCCTGCATGATAGGTTTATCTCTTACTGAAGAATATTGTCTGCAGGTGAGTATTGTGCATATTTGTGAAGGGACGTTGACAAAGCGGTTGATTGAGTTTGAAAATATAGATTCAGGATGTTTGACTGTAAGTATTCTATGAATGCTATCAGTTTAATTAGTCATGAAAAGTTTAAAGAAGTCATTCAAGTTTACTTCTAAGTACTGGCAAAATGAACCAGAGTCATAATGATTCAGTCCTGACAAACGATTTAATTTTTTATTGTTTTATTGGAATATATTGAGGCTTGTACTATTGTGACTTAATAGTTTCCAAAAGTTCATTAGAGTCTGCAGGTGATGTCTCAGGTTAGGTATCAGGTGGAATTTGTATTTTGTTATCCTTTTTTCTCATGGTGCACAGGGGCACTAGGGGTGTAGAGAATGGAAGGGATGGTGTCATCAATAATTTTGATAATGGACCTGGAGGGTGGAGAATTTTGAAGCTCTCAAAAGGATTGGAGGGTTTCTTATACAGATCCTGAGTAGTGATATATAGGAAGAAGGGATGTGGTGAGTAGAATTGAGGGGAATACGGGAATTGGTGGGAAAGGGGTTTCGTGTCCCTTGTCAGTTTATGAGGACAAAATTGAATAAGCCTTAAGGAATTACTGGAGGTATTTACCAAAAAATTGAGTTGAGTCTAGAGCACCAGTAAGTGTGGGAAAAAGGTTGGAGGCAGGAACGGTGGATGTAGCAGGGATAGTGGAGGTAGATGTTGCAGTGAAATTGGAGCTAGATCCTACAAGTGTGACTTCGGTTTTACACTTTTAATAAGGAGGTTGGAGAAGTGAATATGGAAAAATATAAGTTGTTCCCTTTGTCATTTGGGAATTCTTCACTCTTTCCCAACTGGAAACCTCTTGATAAAACACTTTGGGGTTCAAATAGAAAGCTTGTGGTTTTGTTCAAAATAATTTTGGTGAAAATCCATGAGGATGAATTAAAGTGTAATTTATGTTGATTCCAAAACAAATATCTGGGGTATAATTATTCAAGTGGCCACATAACGCGAATGGTGGCAACCCCAACCATGGTGTCATACCATTTTCCAAATGTTATATCATTGAAATAAGACTTTTGTGTGTCCTTTCAACTTCTCCATGGTTCAAACCTAAGGTCTAATACCCAACAATCTGTAGTCGATTTCAAATTCATGCCCTCAGGGGGTTCCCAATTCCACATTACAAAGGAAATAAAAAAATATCCAAAAATAAAATAACCTATGTAAACATGGGAATTTGCATAGGCCTGTAGGAGTTCATCCATG
>LPNX010932967.1:5432-24363 GCA_001517045.1 Pseudotsuga menziesii
GAGACTCTGACTCTCAATCAGCAAGTCCACATAGCTATGAACCAAATCTAGAATACCGTCAGTCATGAAGATATAGCATTCCATGAGAATTCCATGGGTCCAATGTACCATATCAGTATTGTATTCAGCCTCACATGGAGGCAACCATTATTGTAACATCGGTTGTATATGATTGGCTCTTGTATTTTAGAGCATAGATCAAATTATTCTTTTGACATTGTCACAAGCATGGGGATTCCCACCTCGTCCATATACATGTCACACATTCATTGTATCTCACCCATTGATGGGAACCAAATTAATACAAAAACCAAAATCCACCATGCCCCAGCCCCGAAAGCACCACCTCTACACATCAAATCCTATGATGTCTGTCGGCCATACGTTGAGCTCCTTCCCTCACACATCAGGGGGCAATCTGTTAACCCAAAAATTCCCCACTTATCTATCAATGGCCTACACCACTCAAGGACACCATCTCACAACTCTCATATCACTCCATTAGACCTTCCATTAGACCCCCACACCTCCAAAATAGCCTAAGGATGAAGAAAAAGGGCTAAAAACCCCAAAAAGGAACCCAAAATAGCCCCCTAGGAGCTAAAGCCCTCAAAATGGGGCTAAAACCCTAAAAGGGGCTAAAGTTAGGGCGGAAGGGGCTAAAGCCATGACCAAGAGGTTAAAACCCTAAAACCCCTTGGAAAAGATATAAAAGGAGGGTGGGGGGTCACTCTCAAAACACTTATCCCATTTCCTATTGTTATGATGCACGTGAGTGCTTTGAGACCTTTGCCTCTCAAACCACCCACACCCCCTCTCCTCCATCTCCATTTGCATTTGAGCCATTGCTCCCCAACCAAGAGAGAGGCTTCCACAAGCTAGGGCATGGTGGCCCATTCCCACTAGAGAAGGTATACTTGTGCTTTCATGTTTTTCTTCTTAGTTATTAAGTTTGCTTTGATTTCTAACCATTGTTTTTATTTTCAGATTTTGCTTAGCATTGTTTGCAGGTTTTTCCATTGTAGCTTAGGTTTATTTTGTAGGTTTTGAATGCAGAACCCTAACCTGTGTTTACAGAGGGGTTCATCAACAGTGCTCAGTTTGCTTCCTCTTCTTGCTTAGATTAGCTTAGTGTTAGTTTACTATTTTGTCATTTACATTTCCGTTTCATTTTTTAGCATTTACCATTAGCAGGAACCTACCCTTCTGCCCTATAGGCAAAAGGGAGACATTCCTGCCCCTGTAGCAGGGAGAAATCCTTGCTACAATTCCCATACATACTATAAAGGAAATCATTTATAGTTTTCACTCAAATTTGATCAACAAATCATCACATCTACTTAATCAACGAGTTGTACTAGAGTATTCCCTATACAAGGCGTGGAAAAATATAGTGTGGTAATTTATTTCTATTTACTTTTTATTTAACAATAATACTACTGCTTTAAACAAAATATACAATCACTAACTTTATCAAAACACAATATTATTTTCTACATAAACCCTAACCAAACAAAAACATACATATATTTGAAAAGCTAATAAACATTTGTTGAATACAATAAATAAATGATAAATAAACCCGAAGAAAATAAAAACATGTCAAATGATGAGGTGATGATGAGGTTGGAAGGAGGTTGGTCCTTCCAACCTACTCCTGGAGAAATTTTAGTCTGCACTTCCTCAGGACCCTGAGCCTATTTGCTGGTCCTCCTAGTAGAGTACTGGGTGAAGAATGTATCCTTAAGACCTTTTGTCACCTGACAGGTCAAATTATAGTAGTAAGAAATTCAGCCTAATAGCTGCATAAGTTTAGTTCTCAGCAGTTAACCCCTCAAACTCACTTCAGTAAGTCCCCTCCATCAAATTTCTCATGTGCACTTCATTCACATTGAACGCTCACATTTTCAGAATGAACAGCCTCCATTGTCTTCAATGGGAAATTTTATAATAATGCCTAGGTATTTTGGGTTAGTTTTTACTTAATGAGCCACCTACTCCAATTCCACTTTCTTGGGGAATCATGACCAAAAATATAGGGAAGTTGCCACCTGCAATAGTTGGAAGTAGTTTGAGGATGTTGCAACTTGTCAGTATACTCTCCACCTAGTCTCCTCCACCAAGTGACCAGGTAACTCTTTTAACAGCTTCCCTAAGCTGTTGTCTCATCATTTATTTATTTATTAATAAAACATTCTAAGATAGATTAATTATTCTTGACCCCACTTGGTCATCAATTACAAACTTAGCATAAAATATAACATACTGTTCCTCAATAACATTAAATTGTTTTTGCAAATTAGGGTATGTGACAAAGGGCCTAGCCCATTGCTTGATATTTCATTTGGTGCGAAGGTTGAGTATGTCTGTTGGTAAGCATTATGAGTACGCTTGCGTCTCTTGCGCGATGTTTTAGGGCATGGTGCGGATAGGTGTTTCGCCATCTGCACCACCCTTTTCTTGATGGTTTTATGGTCAACCTGAGGTTAGGAGGTTGTATTCCCTAAAACCATATTTTCCTGTGGGACTCCAGAGGGAATTCAGTCGATTAGGGTTTTTTAAAGATGGTGTTTCCGACATTTTTTAGGACGTTTGATGAGGCTGATTGAGTTTGGGAGTTTTTGTTGATTTTCAGCGGTGGAATAGGTTTGATATAAAACAAAATACCTGTATGAAATCAATAATAATTTCTAGACTAGGGTTTTGAGACAAGTGAAACTTGGGCAGGTTGAGGAGGTAGAATTGTTATAGGGTTTTCTTGTTAAATTCCTCATTCATAAAGACTGTGTTTTTTTTTTACATAAATCGGTCAACATGCATGTTGAAGAGGTGAATAAAATCTATATGTTTTTCTTGTTTATCACTATCTCAATTACTAGAGTTAGTTAGACTAAAACATGTTGCATGATTGTTATAGGTTGATTTCCGTTACAACAACATGCCAAAGAGATAGAAGAATAAATCCTAGGTGGCTGAAGAGGAACCTGAGGTAGAAGCAATAACCAGATTAGAAATCATCTATGAATACACCAAAGCCACTACTAGAGTAGAACTGGAATACAAATGGGGAGATATTTTCAGAATGATGTCAAGCCAGAATGTCCTTAATGCTGGGTTTGAAGACATGCCCATTTATGCCAATATTGAAAGGTCAACTTTGATGAAAGTGGATACTAGGCCTGAACTGTTTCCATGCTCAAAAGTAATAGGTTGGATTCTACCCAGGGAAGATGTGATGAGAATGATCTAGCAAATACTACAAAGCAAGGCTATGCTGCATACATCCCTGCCTATGTGGCTATGGCATATAAACTACCCACACCATAGACCTATCTAATGGAAGGTTAGTTAATGGATGTAGGTTTGGATCTAGTGGAGACGGTAAAAAAGATGATGATTCTAGGGAAGAAATTCAGGACCAGACCTTTGGGAGAGTATGATACCTTAACTCTCCGTGCCCCATACAGATTTATTGCTTTGATGCTTAACAGGATTTTTGGTAGAGCCAAATGGAAAAAGTTTCAAGATTGGTTGGATACCAATCATCTTTTTTGTTGCTACACAAGGAACTATTTTCACCTGGGCCAGTATAGTGTCAAATAGTCTTTCAGCATGTATAAGTGCAGCCTTGGGAGGAGTATCTTGGAAGAAATATGAATTCTACATGAGTTCTATCTTAATTGATTGCATACTATGCACTCAACCTTTCCTTGCCTTAAAATGAAATTGGGAGAAGGACCGAACCCCAGTGTACACAACTTATAAATTATTTTGGGTTCATAAGTATTACAGCTATTATAGGAAGATTTGTGAGCATTTTATCATGCCCCTATATACTCTGATTTTCCTGACAGGATGCGATTGCATGTCAGAGGAAGAATTCAAGGTCATATAAGAGTTCGGGAGTTATTTTCTACCAGAGGATGGTTTGTATGTGAGGATGTATGGTGGTTCGAGAGCTCCTTCTCTGCTCTAAAAATATGCTACCAATTATTTACTCCACAAGGAAGTTGTTAGATAGTTATACATTGATGGAGTAGGGAATTTTTTGGTTGAACATAAAAAGGAAATGTACCCTGCAGTACCTTTCTTTCTTGGAAGTTATAGATTTGCAAAGGTAGAAAACATAACAGAGTTTGTTAAAGAATTAGAATATTTTTACTTTGGTGAAATAAACATTCATAGAAATGATTCCCATAACAAAGTAACTAATTACTGCAAAGAAGTTGGAGTTCATTTTGATTACATTGAATTTTGGGGCAAAGATGAGGAGACGTTCCACAATGCTAAGAACATGAATTCCCTCAAGAAAGGTTTCAAGCAAAAGATAACAACTGTTGGTGGAAAAGGAAATGTTGCAGAGAAAGCTAAGAAGCTTGAAGAGGGAGAGGCCAAGAAAAGAGAGGAAGATGCTATCATATTGGTACAAGAATTAAAGAATTGGCAGAGAAGAAAAGAAATGAGCCGCTGAAGAAGCAACTAAGAAGGAGGAAGAAGAAAATAAAAGAAAAGAGGAAGTTGAGATAGAGGAGAAACAGGTAGAAAGTGAGGGCTTCAGGTTAAAAGAACCCCAAAAGGAAAAGTATCCCACAGATCAAACTGATGAATATTTGAGAGAAAATGTACAAGAAGGACATTATCCTATAGATCAAGGACAAGGACAATCTGATATTGATCCATTGGAACCTATTGTTCCTTCTAGTAGTGTGTTAGGAGAAGGTTTAAATTCTGAATTTGATTTGATTCCTTTCATGCCTACCGAAGGGGAAGAAATACCTAATTTTAATACTATATTTTATGACAAAGAAAAAAAGAGGATTGTTAAGAGAACCGAGAAGAAGGTGGATAGTGGAGGAAAACCAAGGAGGATGGTGATGGACAAGATAGTAGTTCATGGTACTCATAAGGATCCATGGTTAATGGCAAGGGATGGGGTAGCTTTAACCCTAGAAAATGAAGACAATGTGGACAAGATCATGATTGATCTGGAGGAGTCACAAAAGAAAGTATCTTAGCTGAAGGAAACCTTGAAGAAAGAAAGGGATGAAAGCTAGAATCTAAGAAGAAAATATGAGGACATGATAGGTGAAGTCAAGGTTTCAAAGATGGAATGCCAAAATTTGCAAGCAGATAAGGATGCTCTGGTAATATCTACAAAAAATATAGAGAAGAATTCTCAAGCCACCTTGGAAGAACTGGGAAAACTACAGCTGGAGTAGCAGAGTTTGAAGACTAAGAAAGATCATCTTCAGTTATCGTTTGGAAAATTGAATGAGGAAAACAACAGGTTGGAAAGCAAAGTAACTGAGCTGGGAATAGAGAAAGCTACTACGAAAGAGAGAGATAAGCTATATTAAACACAGATAGTAGATTTAGAAGAGAAGAATAATTCATTGACAGCATCACTAAAGAGTGCTATGGAGCAGAAAACTGACATTCGAACCTTAAAGGAGCATGCTCTGATGCTTAGGAAAAAGATCCATCAAATACAACTACAGATAGAAGAGGAAAAATGTAAAGTCTAGGAGATAGACACTAGTATGGAAGAGATTGTAAGTACCACTTCATATTTTCTGAATAGGACTCAGGATATATTGGAAATTCTAAAGGGAAGAATGGTTTGGGTAGAAACCAATAAAGAATATACCATAGACCTTTCAGTCAAATATTAGCAAACGTTGAAGGAAGAATATGAGTTAATTGAATTCGCCAGTAATATTGCAAAATAATTTAAAAAGACGGTGAAAAAGACAAAGACTTATTGTGCCAAATTCTACAAGAGAGTGCTCTTAACCTATAATCGGTGCCAGAATTCTGTTGAGAAGAGATTGGAGGTGCTACTTGAACATGAACTATTTTTAAAACATTTACAAGATAGATATAATGAGGATGAACAAACAATCCAGGAGGTCAAGGATTTGGATGAATGGATATTAAAAAATGAAGTAGCACATGCAGCCATGAGCATACACTTATGGGAGGATTAGAGGCACTTGATTCCTACTCGAATAAAGGGTGTGAAGACTCAAGCTACCAAGTATGAGATTAACATTTGATTCCTTGAGCCTTCTGGGTTTGAAATCATAACATCAGATGCTAATGCATGGAAAAGTTTCACGAACGGGCAAGTTGGGGCTTCCTAATGAAATGTTTTGGAATATTGATAAAGAATGTAATATATTATATTTATCTTTTTTGTTCACAAGCAAAAGGACAAATGTTTTGTAAAGGAAAGGTTGGGGAATCTCAAGAGGCAATGAGGGGCAGCCCAAGAGTTTTTTTTTTGTACAAGTATAGGAAAGTTTTAGGGAGTAGGGACCTTTTTTCAGACCATCTTTCGGCAATATTATTATAAGGAGAACTAATTCATATTATAATAAAGAGTTATACTTTTCATCTAGAGAAAGCACTATGGAGTTTCAAATGTTTTCCATGGGCTAGTTGGATATGAATTGTTTCAGTTTCATCTTGTTTCCATGAAATGTGAGATCGTTCTAAGTTATGAATTCCTTCCTGTTGTGAATGTGCTCTTGTTTATTTCTATGAAATTTCCACAATCATAGTTGAGTAATGAATGTTTTAAATTAACAATGAGCTATCTCTTTGTCCATATTTATGTTGATATTCATGTGATCTGAAATGTTAACAGCTATCTGTAAATTTCTTAATGCATGCTATATGTAACACCCCAGTTTTGACCCCATTTGCATTAAATGTATATGATGTATATATTGTAATTAATCATGGTGTGGAGCTAAAGGCAAAATCCCCGCCATCGATTTGGTTGTTTTATGTTTCGGCGATGGAAATCGTTGCCAATGGTATATTGTGCTATCCGGTACATATTAATTCTAGCATCATGTAATTATGCATTTTAATTAAAATAAACCCCAACCAGCTATGTCAATGCAACCATAATGAAAAGGGCATGAATTTCTTAAGGATAAGAAGGGGGAATTATTAAACTTTGAGCATATGGGGAAAATCCATGTGTCAGTTGTTAAACCCCTTTGACTTACTCACCTTTCTTTGTCCTATCAGCCAGCTACCACATTAAACCTTCTATTGTTAGTTAGGGAAGTTATTGTTGGGCAGTGGTGTGTGGTAGGACTATCAGCCCTTTCCCACATGAACACTCCACCAGCAGATTCTTTCACTTCACATGGGCAGGGAGGAAAAGACTCCATTCTCCATTCTCCCATTCTTCCATTGTTTTTCCCATCCTCATGCACAAGCTGGGATTTTTCTCCTCACATGCAGGTTGGGATGCTCCATCGTTTATTCACGCAGAGAGCTGGAGAAACCGTTTACTGTCACCCATGATTTTTGTGTGCTGTGGGTTCGTTTATGTTTTGGGTTTGCTGTTGTTCTCCCGATGAATTATGGTTTGGTGTAGGTTCATTCATGTTGTGGTTGCTGTTGGTTCATCCACGAATTTGGTTGTTGTTGGGTTAATCCACGGTTTTGGTTTGCTATGGGGGCAAATACGTTTTGGGTTTTCACTTAGTTGTTTTGGCCACACTAGGGCCAAGAACATCTCTGAATCACTTCACTTGGTCTGAGTTGCATTCATCGTTTTGGTCGTCATCCAGTTTTCTTTTGTTTCTCATAGAGCTATGAATTACTTGGTCTTGCTACGTGTATGCAGTGTTTGGTCTTCGGACTATGTTGGAGTGGGAATGAAGTTTGGAGTATGCTTGATAAACCTGGTGTGGTTGGAAGCCACACAGATAGAGCTAGAGGGTTGGATTTCTTCTCCATAACCCCTGAATAGCACTGGAAGGGAAGTCGGGTTCTGAGGGACTGTGTAGTGAAGAAGGGGCTGATTTCCTTGTGTTGGGTGTGTGTGGGTGTCCTAGAAGTCAGGATCATTATAGTGTAGGTATCCTTAGCTCTTGAATGAGCTCACCACCTTAGCATTCAGCTTTTCCCAGCTCCTTGATGGCCTGATAAACCCAACTGTGTTGGCTTGGATGATTTGTGTATCCTTGGCTATGTGTAAGCCTGCTTGTTCCTTATTCCTTGGGGAATCATGCCCAACTTGGGGGTGGCAGTGTTGCTGAGAGGTTAAGGAGCACACTGGCCCATGGTTGGGTGGAACATTGCAGCCACGTAGCTGGTTGCGGGACAAATTCCTCACAAGATAAGTATTCTTGTATGTTTCATCTCTGCAATTATATTCGCAATTATATTTGATGTCTAATGAATTGTGATGAACATGTTGAATTCTTGAATGTATGGTTTTAATTCTACTGTATGTTGAATAATTATGCATCTCTACATGTTTTCTTCAAATCATTTTATTTTGTCAGTTTTTAATTTATGTACATGTTCATGGGGCTAGATGCCCAGATGGTTAATGGGTTTGGTAATGTCCTCTTCGTCGTTTGAAGGGTCGGGGACGTTACAGATTGGTATCAGAGCTCATGTTGTAGAATGGGCTTCTATGGGCCATGAAGAATCAGCTAGTAGAGGTAGGTTTCCCTTTTCCCAGCATAAACCAAAAGAAAATCTATGAATGGCAATAAAATTTCAACAAAATTTTTCTTAATTGTCAAGCCCGTCAGATCATCAGAAGACTTAGTCGGAAGCTCCTGTGATGTAGTGGATAGCTTTGTCAGAAGACCATCTGATATAGACCTTAACGATGGTAAGAGATAGAGGAAGTCTGAGCCAATGAAGTATATGGAAAATCATGAAGGCACTACAATGATGGCAGAAGAAAGATGATGAAGGCACTGATACATCAGTAGGAAAAGGAAGATGGAGCTGATACACCGGCTGGGTTAGCAGGCTTGAGCCATAACGATGGCGGTAGATAGTACATGATTGTGCTAACGTGGGTGAAAATTCAAAAATTTTCTAAGTATTAAGATCATCGAAAGGCTTCAACTAAAGACCACCGAAACGTTGGCTTAGATCAGTTGAAGACTGCCGAAACGTCGGTACATTTAGAAGGAAGGATTTTCGATGCTTCCAATGGAGAAAAGGTGAAGAAAAAGTTGAAGTGTCGATAGGGATCTCCTGAAAATAGCTGAAATGTCGGCAAAATTTAGATGATTGGGCATTTGATGCGTCGACGGAAGGAAAAAGAAAAATTTCAGAAAATTTTTCTAAGTATAGAAAATGCTGAAGAAATTTAGAGGACTGGACCGCCGATACATCGAAAAAATTTCGAGGATCAGAACATCGATACATTGAAGAAATTTAGAGGGTCGCTCTAACAATATGTCGGATAAATTTAGAGGATTGGTCCATCAACACGTTAGAGAAAGTTATAGGATCAGACTGCCGATACGTCAGAGAAATTTACAAGATCGGATCGTCGATACGTCAAAAAAAATTAGTGGATTGGACAGTCGATGAGCGTCGGAAGACAGATGAAGTTCAGAACACCGAGGTGTCAGAAACATAGTCCACTAGAGACCCAATACGTTGCATGGTTAGTTGGGAAGAGCTCTGATTTTAACAAAGAAAATTTTGAGTTTTCAAGTGGGATTTCTCAGCGAATTTCAGCAATTTTTCAGTGGGATTTTTAGTAGTTTGTTAGTGGATTTTCAGGGCTGAGAAGGAGAGAAGTGGCAGCGATCTTATGCACCAAATTGCACAAAAAAAAAAACAAGGGTATTGTCCTTGACTCAACCTGTAGTGGCGTAGGGAAGCCACAAGGGGGAAATCCCCCTTGACCCTTGTCGTTCCCCTGAGATAGTTGTTCTTTGAAGAAAATTATGTGTTTTGGGAAAACTTGTAATTGTATGACTTTTTCGAGAGAAGGTAAGTAATTCTGATTTGTAAATGTTATGCATCTAACAGTTGTGTTACTAACACGTTTGTAGAATCATAGTCACCTTCAAGGGCAATATTCCAGGTAGTGCATTTTGGTATAGTAAGTGGTGGTTCAGACATGAGAACCCATGACAGATTAGATGCTTGGGATTCCTATGAGTGTGCATGAGATTCCATGGGAGAAAATGTACAAGTTAGAAATGATGACATAGATTCTAATGGAAGGAGATTCCAAGAGACACTACCAGATATTGCAGCCACCATGAGAAGCTTGATTAAAGCCCAGGAAGAGCAGTATCAGTTGAATTCTACTATGTTGCAGAGTTTAACAGAATTGTAAAGAAATATAGACTCTAGACAAGGTACAGTAAAACTAGAAGGAAGTAAGAGCAGTACTAGGAGAAGAAGAAGGATTTCTAGTAGATCATTTGACTCAGAAGAATCCAGTGGGGATTCTTTCTCTTCTTCTCGTAAAGGAAAGAGAAAGAGGCACCATAGGGATTTCTCTCGAGATGAATTTAAGAAGGCTAAACCTCCTACATTTGACGGTGAGGTAAATACTGGACAAGAGGCTGAATCTTGGCTTCTTGGGATAAAGAAGTACTTCCAAGTTCAGGATTATTCGGGAAACATGAAGGCAAGGTTTGCCATATTCAATTTGAATGGAAGAGCATCCATTTGGTGGGAACACTTCAAGCAAGTAAAGAGGATCACTGAAAGGAGACTTAAGTGGAAACAGTTCAAGAAGTATTTCAAGCAGAAATACCTCTCTAACAGGTACTATGATGACAAGATTAAGGAGTTCCATGAGCCGAGATTGGGACAACAGACCATGGAAGAGTATGCAAATAAGTTCTTGGAATTGTTGAGGTATGTCAGGTACATCAAAGATGAAAAAATGAAGGTCCAACATTTTCTGAGTGGATTGCCTCAGCCTTACAAAGACAGAATTGAGTTTTATGAACCTAGAACTCTTGAAGAAGAAATTAGGAAGGCTAAGTATTGCTATGAGCAAAGCAAAGGAAAACGTGATTACCATAAGGCATGGAAGGACAAGAAGAATGAGAAGTTTGACCAAATAAAGAAAGGTTTCAAACCTTCTAACTTCAGGAATTAGTAGAATTAGCAATCCCAAACTATGAGTAAGCTAGTTGGAGTGATAGGAGAAAATCCTAAAGATCCACAGCACAACAGAGGACCACTCCAATGTTGGAAAAGTGGAGAACCCCACATGTGCAGAAAGTGTCCACTCGAGAATGAGAGTGCAAGGCCAACTTACAACATTCAAGAAGCAGAAACAATGGGTCAAGTAGCAAGGGCCATACCTAGGATTTATGCAGCACTAGAGGACCGCCACGCAGATCACCAGTCAACTATGGTTGAAGTTGCAGGTAATATTGTTGAGCAATCTATTTCTATTTTGATTTACCCCGGGTCTACTCACAATTACATTACCCCTAGATTAGTGGAGATTTGTGCTTTTAAGAAAGTAAAGCATAGAAAATATTGGTTAGTTCAGCTAGCCACTGGAACTAAGAGAAAGGTTAGCGAAGTGGTAGAGAAATGTCCATTGGAAATGAATGGATTGGTCACTTGTGTATATCTAAATGTTCTACCACTTCATTCCTATGATGTTCTCATTGGAATGGATTGGTTAGAAGCTCTCAAGGTAAATCTTTACTGTTACAATAAGACTTTTGAATGCATGGATGAAGAAGGGAACCTAATAATGGTAAGAGGTATTCCAAAGGTGATTTCGGTAAGGCAGGTTTCAACAATGCAGTTGAAGAAGTTCTGTAGGAAAGGTTTCCAGTTGTACGTAGCTCGTATTTTGGAGGCATCGGAGGATGAAAATCCTAGGTTGGAGAACTATTAGTTGTTACAATAATTCAAGGATGTGTTTCCTGATGAGATTCCAGGGCATCCTCCAAAGAGGGACATTGATTTCACAATTGAACTTGTGCCAAGAGCAGCACCAGTGTCCAAGACACCCTACAAGATGAGTATGCTAGAGATGCTAGAGTTGAATATGAAACTACAAGAGTTGTTGGAAAAGAAGTATATAAGACCGAGTGTGTCTCCTTGGGGAGCACCAATTCTGTTTAT
The DNA here is from genome assembly GCA_001517045.1 of Pseudotsuga menziesii. Lineage (NCBI taxonomy): Eukaryota > Viridiplantae > Streptophyta > Pinopsida > Pinales > Pinaceae > Pseudotsuga > Pseudotsuga menziesii. The sequence goes on from LPNX010932967.1 coordinate 17,325, forward strand.
AAAGAAGAAATATGGTACACTTAGGCTGTGTATTGATTACAGACAATTGAATAAGGTTATTGTGAAGAATAAATATCCTTTGCCTAGGATTGATGACTTCTTTGATCAAATGTGAGGAGAAAAGGTATTTTCCAATATTGACTTGAGGTCTGGTTACCATCAGGTGAGAATCAAGGATGAAGACATTCATAAGACAGCCTTCAGAACAAGGTATGGGCATTATGAGTTTATAGTGGTACCATTTGGTCTCACAAATGCACCAGCTACAGTTATGTGCCTTATGAACAATGTCTTCAACAGGTATTTGGACAAGTTTGTTCTTGTTTTCCTTGATGACATTATTATTTATTCTAAGAATGAGGAGGAGCATGAAGAGCATTTGACATTGACATTGCAATTGCTCCGGGAGCATCAGTTGTATGCAAAGCTGAGCAAGTGTGACTTCTATAGAGATAGAATTCAGTATTTGGGTCACATTATCTCAGAAGAGGGTATATTTGTGGACCCTGAAAATATTGAAGCCATTATGAATTGGCCTACTCCAAGAAATGTGACAGATGTAAGATCTTTTATGGGACTTGCAGGGTACTACCGGAGATTCATTGGAGGATTCTCCAAATTTGCACATGCGATCACTTCTTTTCAAAAGAAGGGGATAAAGTTTGAATGGACATCAAGGTGTGAAGAAAGATTCCAGCAATTGAAAAATATTCTCACCAGTGCACATGTATTGAGAGTTGTTGATCTAGAGAAAGCTTTTTTGGTGTGTACCGATGCATGCAGACAAGGGCTTGGAAGAGTCCTTATGCAAGACAACCATGTGATATGTTACGAGTCAAGAAAGATGAAGGAGCATGAGAAGAACTATGCCACTCATGATCTAGAGCTTGCAGCCATAGTATGCTCTCAAGATGTGGAGGCATGACTTGATGGGTAGAAGATTTGAGCTAAGGATAGACCATTGTGGTATGAAGTATCTGTTTGATCATCCTAGTCTAAATGCTAGGAAAGCGACATGGCTAGAGTTTTTATGTGAGTTTGATTTTGAAATCAAGCACAGAAAGGGAAAAGAGAATAAGGTAGGTGATGCACTTAGCAAGAAGGTGTAGGAAATGCATGTGGCATCTTTTATTATTTGCCAATCAGATTTGAGGTAGTAGATTGTTAATCATGCTACAGGAGATGAATTGTATGAGCTGGTAAAAGACAAATTGTAGCAGCAAAGTCTTGAGAAGAGGTATGAGGGATATAAAATGGAAGAAGATGGAATTATTACCTATAAAGGTAGAATTTACATTCCAAATTAGCAGATTTGATGAGAGTTATTATGGATGAAATCCATCAAGCTCTATATTCTGGTCACCTAGGATACCAGAAGACGATTGCTACCGCTAGGAAACAGTACTTTTGTCCAGGAATGAAGAAGGACATCGCTGAATACATTTCAAGGTGGATGAAATGTCAACAGGTAAAGTTGAGCATCAACACTTGGCAGGTTTGTTGTAGCCTTTTCCAGTTCTAGAATGGAAATGGGAATTTATTTCCATGGATTCTATTACGGGATTGCCAATGACTTGGAGACAACATGATTCCATCATGGTTGTGGTAGACAAGTTGACAAAGGAAACGCATTTTATACCGGTTAAGTCTACGCATAAGAATGATGACATTGCAAAGATATTCATGCATTAGAGAAAATTTGAGGTCTAAAATGGGCCTCCTAAGGAAAATGATAAAATAATAGTTAAAATAATAAAATAATAGTTATTAATTTTGGAGGAAGAATGAAAAAAACTACTTTTTTGTTTGTATTTTCGACATATATCCCTGTGTTTTTACTCAAATTCAGGGAGAGAGAGCTCATTGGATGAGGAATTTAATTATAAATCCAACAAGTAATCACAATGCATACTTTTGATGGACCCCGCTCCCCCAAAAATAAGAAATACCTGAAAAAACATGATGATGACATCATCATCACATTTTTTTAGGTATTTCTTATTTTGGGGGTAGTAGGGTCCATCAAAAGTATGCAGTGCGGGTACTCCTTGGATGCAGAATTAGATTCCATATCCAACAAGCTCTCCCGCTTGAAATTTGAGTAAAAACATAGGGAGATATGTCGAAAATACGAACAAAAAAGTAGTTTTCTTTTATGACAAATATGTCAATTCGACCATTATGGTTGATTCATTTTATTGAAATTCTATTGGTTCTTGAATTCCAACTCACAAAATTTATTGTTGGTGCATTTTCTTTTAAGGCCCATTTTAGACCCCAAATTTCCTCTAATGAAGGAGATTTTCAATTTGCATGGATTGCTTAAGGCAATAGTCTTTGACCGAGATGTCAAGTTCACTTCTAATTTTTGGAAGGGGTTATTTGCATATCTGGGTACAAAGCTAAACTTCAGCACTGCATACCATCCTTAGACAAAGAGAGTTAATCAGGTGCTTGAACATACGCTTCTCATGTACGTGATGGACAAACCAACCAAGTGGGAAGATTACTTACACTTGGTAGAGTTTGCTTATAACAATGGGCAGCAAACATCCTTGGGGATGATTTCATATGAATATTTGTATGGAAGAAGGTGTAGGACACCAGTGACTTGGTACAAACCAGTGGGCAGGATTGTGCTTGGTCCAGAATTACTCAAGGAGATGGAGCAGGAGGTTGTAAATATTAGGTAGAATCTGAAAGCGGCACAAGACAGACAGAAGAGCTATGCAGATAAGCATAGGGTGAACAGGGAGTTTAGTGTTGGGGATCATGTTTACCTCAGAGTGAGGGAAAAGAAGAGTTCCTTGAAGCTTGGAAGTTTTGCCAAGTTTTCACCAAGATATTATGGGCCGTTTGAAGTGCTTGAAAGAATAGGGCCAGTTGCATATAGACTTGCATTACCTACTAGCACTAGAGCTCACAATGTTTTTCATGTTTCTTTGCTTAAGAAATATGTACATGATCCTAACCATGTGATAAATTGGGATGTGATTCAGGTGGAACCCAAAGGAGAGTTCCAAATCGAGCCAATGTGCATCCTCGACAAGAAGGTCACCATGCTCCGGAACTGAGCCATAGGATAGGTAAAGGTGTAGTGGGAGCACTATGGACCTAAAGAGGCTACGTGGGAGCTGGAGGATGCCATGCAATTTGCACATCCATTTTTGATCAATTATGCAGAACACTGAGGTGATACCAGTGTAGCATTTTGTTCAATTTTTGTAAAGCACTGAAGACAATGCTATTGAAGGGGGAGGGGAATGTAACACCCCAGTTTTGACCCTATTAGCATTAAATGTATATGATGTATTTATTGTAATTAATCATGGCGTGGATCTAAAGGAAAAATCCCCACCATCAATTTAGTTTTTTTATGTTTCGGTGATGGAAATTGTTGTCAATGGTATATTGTGCTATCCAACACATATTCATTTTGGCATCATGTAATTATGCATTTTAATTAAAATAAACCCCAACCAGCTATGTCAATGCAACCATAATGAAAAGGGCATGAATTTCCTAAGGATAAGGAGGGGGAATTATTAAACTTTGAGCCTATGGGGAAAATCCATGTGTTAGTTGTTAAACCCCTTTGACTTACTCACCTTTCCTTGTCCCATCAGCCACCTACCACATTAAACCTTCTATTGTTAGTTGGGGCAGTTATTGCTGGGAAGTGGTGTGTGGTAGGACTGTTAGCCCTTGCCCACATGCACACTCCACTAGTGGATTGTTTCACTTCACATGGGTAGGGAGAAAATGAATCCATTCTCCATTCTCCCATTCTCCCATTATTTTTCCCATCCTCATGCACAAGCTGGGATTGTTCCCCTCACGCGCAGGTTGGGATTGTCCACCGTTTCCTCATGCAAAGAGATGGAGAAACCATTTACTATCACCCACAATTTTTGTGTGCTGTGGGTTTGTTTACGTTTTGGGTTTGTTGTTGTTCTCCCCATGAATTGTGGTTTTCCATAGGTTCATTCACGCTATGGTTACTGTTGGTTCATCCACGAATTTGGTTGTTATTGGGTTAATCCATGGTTTTGGTTTGCTGTGGGGGAAACTATGTTTTTGGTTGCTGCTGAGTTTTTTTGGCCATGTTAGGGCCAGGAACAACTTCGAATCACTTTTCTTGGTCTGAGTTGCATTCATCGTTTCAGTTGCCATTTGGTTTTCTTTTGTTTCTAATAGAACTGTGAATTGATTGGTCTTGTTGCATGTATGCAATGGTTGGTCTTCAGACTGTGTTGGAGTCGGAATGAAGGTTGGAGTATGCTTGCTAAACCTAGTGTGGTTGGGAGCCACACATACAGCACTAGAGGGTTATCTTTCTTCTCCATAACCCCTGAATAACACTGGAAGGGAAGCAAGGGGACTGTGTAGTAGAGAAGGGACAGATTTCCTTGTGTTGGGAATGTGTGGGTGTCCTAGAAGTCAGGCTAGTTCTGGTGTAGGTATCGTCATCTCTTCAATGAGCTCACTAACTTAGCATTCAACTTTTCCCAGCTCCTCGATGGCCTGATAAACCCAACTATGTTGGCTTGGCTAATTTGTGTATCCTTGGCTATGTGTAAGATTGCTTGTTCCTTATTCCTTGGGGAATCATGCCCAGCTTAGGGGTGGTAGTGTTGCTGAGAGGTTAAGGAGCACAATCGCCTATGGTTGGGTGGAACATTACAACGACATAGTTGGTTGTTGGATGAATTCCTCACAAGATAAGTATTCTTGTTTGTTTCATCTCTGCAATTGTATTCGTAATTATATTTGATGTCTAATGAATTGTGATGAACATGTTTAATGCTTGAATGTATGGTTTCGCTTCTGATGTATGTTGAATAATTATGCATCTCTGCATGTTTACTTCAAAGCATTTCAGTTTGTCAGTTTTTAATTTATGTACATGTTCATGGGGCTAGATTCTTGGATGGTTAATGGGTTTGGTAGCGTCCTCTTTACTGGTCGAAGGGTTGGGGACATTAAATTATACAATGTATTACTCACCATTAATTATCGTATTGCTTCCTAGGGATATATTAATTATTCTTATTTATTTTTTTCTTTAGTTGTGATTTAGGAGTGAGAGAGGTAAGACGAGAGGTAAGAACCTGCGCATCATGTTGTGACCCTCCTCGTTATCTCTATCACCTGCATTTAGTTAGGCACCTGTACATCACACATAAAGATAAAAAAATAAAAAAATAAACCTACGGTGGACCAGGACATAACCAGTAAACCACTTTAACAGTTACTTGATCTATGGTAGCCGAACCATAAAGCAAACGGATTCCCCATACCAAACAATAATGAGCTACTTGGGAACGTTTATTAGGGAGAATCCCTAATATTGTTACCTACGATTTTCCATGGCCTCAATAGTTTTAGCGCTAGAAGGAGGACCACCAGTGCATGGCTAGCCAAGGAAGCCCTCTTTCTCGAAATTAATCCACCGATGACAATTCTGAAAACAGTTTGCTTCACAAACCCACTCCTGAAGAAAAGGAAACGGGGTATCTTTATCCTATTGATAACAAAGTGGTTGATGATTTAAGTAGAATTACCAAGGCATATGTGAAAAATATTGGAGGATTACCTATTATCTCTATCCTACCTAGAAGAGAGTATCAGAAGAAGGCTCACCCTCAACTAGAAGACTCGGCGTTGGTAGAATATATTGAAGAATTGGTAGAAATAGCCTTACAAGAAGTTGACCAACCTTTGGATCAATTGGGGCTAGATTCCCCTCACTGTTCACCTTTTCAGACTCATGTTCAATCCCCACTGCATAATCCACTCATAATCATGGCAAATGTGAATGCAAATCAGCCACCTCCATAACCTGCATTGAGAGCTATATCTCCTTTAAACCTGACACCTCCCTTTCATGATTTTCCTCAGACTTTTGACAAGATATTACCCAAGTTTTAACCAAGTGAAGGAATTCTCATAGATGATCATTTGCAGAGTTTCTATTTGGCTTTAGAGGGGCTACAAGTAGCAGAACATGAAGATGTAGTCTGTATATTGTTTTCTCATACCCTGAAAGGAAAAGAAGCTTCATGGTATTTTTTCTTACCCACAAATTCGATCACGAATTGGAATATTTTTGAGAGATTGTTCAGAAGCAAATATAGAATACATAAAACTCATGCAAATTTAATGAAGGGGTTAATTACTCTAAAGAAGGAAAAGAAAGAAAATGTACATAACTTCAATCAAAGATTTGTTGCTTACTTAAACAACTTTAGTGCAGCTGACAAACCATCTGAGCATGCCCTTATCAAGTACTATAACGTAGCTCTTAGTCCATATCTAGCCATGTTTACCAAGAGATCGGTTAGACCCACCTTGGTAGAAACTTATGAGGAAGCTAAGAAGGTAGAGGCAGAAATGGAGAGCATAGAGCACTATCCTTCACAATCAGATGAAAGAACTTACGAAAACAAAAATCCATTATTATTAACTAAACCTAAGGATGAATGATCACAGGATTTAGATGGGATGGTAAAGATGATGTAGAAGTTATCGAACCGAGTGATTGATTTAGAAAAGGAAAAGGAGGCTCACAAACAATATAAGCCTTATTATAAAAAAAGAGAAGATAGCAGTCAACCTAAACCTCCTCCACACAGTCCTTCAGCAATGAATTTAACCGATGTAGGCATGGACAATTTTTGTACCTTTCATCAGCAGCCTCATTCTAAGAAGAATTTCCCACAATGGATTAATTCTATGACTTTAGTAATGAATCGATTATTGGACTCCAAATTGATAGAAACTGGTGAGGAGAAAGAAAAATATTATGAACCTACAGAAACACAAGAGGAAGATGCCTTAGTTTTAAGGGACTATGTTTCTATGTTTAACATGGAAGATGAAGACCTCCCTGATTAAGAAGAAACACCAGAAACTAATTTAACAACAAGATGTTAGAATCCATTAAAAGAAGATAATTCAATACTTCCAAAAATTAAGAAACTTCAAGAAAAGATGAAGAATATAAAGAACAACAATTCGACTGTTAAAATACCTAAAT
>LPNX010932967.1:24447-115570 GCA_001517045.1 Pseudotsuga menziesii
AAGCTCAATACACATGTACATCCTACTGGAAGTAAAACTGACAATGTCAAGAATAATCTCAAGGAACATGAGATAGGATATGATGTTGTGGAAGACATTAAAAAGGATAAAGCAAATATCTCATTGTTTTAAATGTGCAATTTACCTCAGCAAAAGGAGAAGCTTCTAAAAGCACTTGAGACACCGGAGTGTGAGCCTCCCATTGAAAACCAACCAAAGGAAGAGATTAGTGAGGTGAGTTTAGGAGGGAAATCTAGGTATAAAACTCCAGCATTTCTCCTAACCTTTGAAATTTTCAACTATAATGTGCATAACTGTTTAGCGGACTGAGGAGCATAAATCAATGTTATGCCACTTTTAGTCTGCAAGAAAATCAATGGTCAACCTAAACCAACCACTGGACAAGTTCTTCAATTAGATAGAACATCAGTAAAAGTAATTGGAGAAATGGAGGATGTTCTGATTCGTTTATCCACACATGAGAGGGTATGTCAGTACATCAACATTGTAGTAGCAGACATACCAAATGCTTATGGTTTGGTTTTGAGCCAAGACTGGTCGACAAGGTTAGAAGGATATTTTGCATCAGATTGGTCACATTTGTGGTTTCCTTTTAAAGGATGTCAAAATCAAATAAAAGTGTTAAGAGAACCTCAATGAAATATAATGTGACTCAGTTAGAAGGGAAAAATGAACTAGTAAACTCTGTGTTGGAAAACTATTTCATTGAACTGGAACTGGTAAATTACCAAGCTGAAGAAGCCAGTAGTATACTTGATATACAACCCAATCTCCTTCGATTTTCACGGGCTAATGAGATTGACTGTAACATAGTAGATTTAGTTTCAGATGTAGTTCGTAATTCAAATTCAGTAGAAGTAGAATGTTTTTGGATTATTTATATCGATGGTTCTAAAACATTGAAAGGATCAGGGGCTGGCTATGTCATGATTGATCCAGAAAAAAAAAACATTTTCTTTCATGTAGGTTAGAATTCGAATGCACAAATAACACAACTGAATACGAAGCGCTAGTTCAGTGACTTAAAAAAGCATTAGAATTGAAAGTAAAAAATCTAAAAGTATATGGAGATTCTGAAATAATTGTTAAGCAAATTCAGAACAAAATACACGGCATTTCACCACATTTGAAAGCTTACCAAAATGAAGTTTGGGATTTGCTAATAAATTTTCATGCATTCAATATTGTGTCAATTCCTAGATTAAAGAATTCAGTAGCTGAATTACTAGCTACCTCACCTACAAGATTAGTACCTTCAAATAATAGATGCTCTATTGAATTACTTGTCAGGCCTTCTGTTCCAGATAACATAACAAATCTAAGGGTTTTTGGCAATGATCAGTAAATCTTGGAGTGTTTGATGAATGATAATACTTTCAAAGGAACAATAATAGATGATGAAGAACATCAAGTTGAATTAAAGTTCAGGAAATTTATTCCAAAAGGAGTTAGGACCTTGGAACAAATGTTAGATTTAGATAACAAGTTTAGAAAGCCAGTGAATCTCAAGACTCATATCTCATCTTTACAATTCAAGATGATAAATTTAGGGACTGAAGCTAAACCCAAATATGTAAATTTGGTGAAGTGTTGTTCTCCCGACAAAAGGAGTAAGTTCATCAGCTTATTTAGACAATTTAAAGATGTATTTTCTTGGACTTACAAAGACCTAAAGATGTATGACACTAAAATTATACAACATGCGATTTCGATCAAGGTTGGAGTCAAACCTTATCAGCAGCCCTTGATAAAAATGAATCCAAAGCTTGAACCACTAATTCAAAGAGAAGTGAAAAAATTGCTAAATGCTAAAATCATATTTAAATTCCGACATTCAGAATGGGTCTCTAATTTGGTACCGGTGCGGAAAATGTCTGGTGAGATTAGACTTTGCGTAGATTTCAGAAATCTTAATCGTGCATCAAATAAAGATAATTATCCTGTCCCACCCATGGAACAAATACTACAGATGGTCTCGGGTTCTGAATTGTTCTCTCTACTGGATGGATTCTTCGGTTATGATCAAGTACTAGTAGTAGAAGAAGACATGCTTAAGATGACTTTTAGAACCAAGTGGGGAACTTTTGCGTATAGGAGGATTCCCTTTAGACTTATCAATGCTGGAGCTACATTCCAGAGGGATATGGATATAGCTTTCCGAGGTCTGATTGGTCGTAGTGTTGTGGTTTATCTAGATGATTTCACAATATTTTCAAAAAGGAGAGAAGAGCATACATTTCATCTGAAACAGATTTTCAAGCGTTGCCGGAAATATGGCATTTCATTAAATCCCAAGAAATGTGTGTTTGCAGTCATGGAAGGAAAGCTACTGGGTCATGTCATTTCTAAGAAATGGATCTCCATAGACCCAAAGAGGATTAGAGCCATAGAATAGTGTTTTGGGTGAGGAAAATGTTTTGTTTCTCTTAAAGAGGTTATTACCATTTGATAACCTACAGTTCTGTATTTAATTTTTTTTCAAAAAAACAAAGTATGATAGTAGGCCTGTATAACTAATTATAAATACCTATGTAATACTATCCAGGTTAAAACCCTAGTACCATCTTTTTACTGTTTCTATGTTTATTTATTTAACTTTATCTATTTGTTTATAATAATTATTTGTACTAGTACTGCTTTTGTGAATAGTATGTCTACAAATGATTATTATATATATATTCAGTTCTTTTCCAGAAAATTAGTTAATATGGTTGCTTTCAGTAGCTAGAGAAAGTATTGTTATTTTCTGTAATGATTCACATACATACTATAAAGGAAATCATTTACATTTTTCACTCAAAGTTGATCAATAAATCATCACATATACTTAATGAACCAGTTGTACTAGAGTACTGCCTATACAAGGCATGGAAAAATACAGTGTGGTAATTTATTTCTATTTAATTTTTATATAACAATAATACTATTGTTTTAAACAAAACCTACAATCACTAACTTTATCAAAACAAAATATTCTTTTCTGCATAAACCCTAACAAAAGAAAAACATACATATCTTTGAAAAACTAATAAACATTTGCTGAATACAACAAATAAATTATAAATAAACCTAAACAAAATAAAAACTTGTCAAATGATGAGGTGACAACAGCGTAAGGAGGTTGTTCCTCCCAACCTACTCCTAGAGAACGTTTAGTCTACACTTCCTCAAGACCTTTGGCCTTGTTTCCTGGTCCTCCTCATAGAGTACTGGGTGAAGGATGTATCCTTAAGACTTTCTATCACCTGACTAGTTAAATTACAGCAGTAATCCGAACCTGCTTACAGCAGGAAGAACTTCATCCTAATAGATACATAAGTTCAGTTTTCAGTAGTTAACCGCTCAAACTCACTTCAGTAAATCCCCTCCATCGAATTTCTCATGTGCACTTCATTCACACTGAACGATCACCTTTTCAAAATGAACAGCCTTTGCTATCTTGAATGGGAAATTTTATAAAAATGCCTAGGTCTTCTGGGTCAGTTTTTACTTAATGATCCACTTGCCCCAATTCCACTTTCTTGGGGTATCATGACCACAAATATAGGGAAGTTGCCTCCTACAACAGTTAGAAGTAGTTTGATGATGCTACCACTTATCAGTATACTCCCCACCCATTCTCCTCCACCAAGTGAATAGTTAACACTCTTTAAATAGCTTCCCTAAGCTGTTGTCTCATCATTTATTTATTTATTAATAAAATATTCTGAAATACATTCATTATTCTTGACTCCACTTGGTCATCAATTAGAAACTTAGCATAAAATATACATAATGTTCCTTAATAAAATTAAATTGTTTTTGCAAATTAGGGTATGTGACATACACACCCTTGTAATAACATGAGTAGCATCATGTACATATTTTTTAATACAGAAATATGAAAAACATTGTGAACTCTTAGATTTGGTGGTAGAGCTAACTAATATGCTACCTGTCCTATCCTGGACAATATTTCAAAATGACCACAATAACGGGCTCCTAACTTAGCACATCTACCTAACCTTAGAAAAAAAAATTTAGGTCTCACCTTGATAAAAACATGTTCACCTACATGAAACTGCTTTGGAGTTTGTTTAAGGTCTGCTTGGATTTTCTATCAGTCTTGCACAATTTTCAAAATTACTTTGTACCTGTTTTACAATTAGCTCCATCTCTTTTAATAATTTTGGTCCTAATACTAACCTATCCATTGGATTACTCCAAGAGATGGGAGTATTACATTTCCTTCCATATAGAATTTCAAAAGTACTATACCTAGCTGAAGCTTGATAATGATTATTGTAAACAAATTCTACCGGGTGTAAATAATCTTCCCATTTTCCTGGTTTCTCCTTTACATACATTCTAAGTATATCCTCCAGTACCCGATTTACTCTTTCAGTCTGTCCATCAGTTTGAGGATGGAAAGAGGTACTAAATTTTAACGTAGTATTTAACCCTTTAAACAAATATTTCTAAAATTTACCTGTTAATTTAGGGTCTCGGTCTGAAATTATCACCTTCGGTATTCCATGCAACCCAAAAATTTGTTTTAAGAAAATATCAGCAATATTTGGAGCTTTATAAGTATTTTTTACAAGTATAAAATGGGCTTCTTTACTCAACTAATCAACAACTACCATTATTGAGTCATTTAAGTTCTTATTTCTAGGTAGTCCCATGATAAAATCAAGGCTAATTATCTCCCATTTCCACCTAGATATAGGAAATGACTGAAGTAGCCTAGCTGGATGCTAATGTTCAGTTTTTACTTGTTGACATTCAAAGCACCTAGCAATATATTCTGCAGGTTCATTTTTCATGTTTCACTAGAAATAATCCTTTCTTAGCATGGTTATAGTTTTTTGATAACTTAGATGCCCCGAATAAGGAGTTTTATGAATTTCGTTTAAAATTAACAGCTTAATATTAGGTACATTAGGTACGTATAATCTATCTTTATACAATAATAATCATTTTTCATTCAAGTTGTACCCTATACTTAGAATTTCTATTAAATTTTCTTTTACTTTTTCTTGTAATTTTCGATAATTTTCATCTTGTTCTATTCCAGCTTCTAGCTATTCTTCCAAGTTTGTCTTATAAGTGTTGATGGCTGCGGTAAAATTCAGCTTGCATTTCTACTTAATGCATCAACAACCTTATTCTCCTTTCCTTTAATATGTTGAATTTCAAAATCATATTCACTCAGAAAATCTAGCCACCTAGCTTGCCTAGCATTCATGTTAGGTTGATCCAATAGATATTTCAATCCTTTATTATCTGCCCTTAATATAAACTTTCTTCTGATTAAATGATGACACCACATTTTTAAAGCATGTATAATAGTAGCCGGCTCTAAGTCATAGGTTGCATAATTTTTCTCATGAATCTTTAGCTTCCTAGACTCATAATCAATGGTGTGTCCTTCCTGAATTAAAACTCCACCTAAACTGTCATTGCATGCATCAGTGCATACTATAAAATCTTTATTAGGGTCAGCAATTCTTAGAATTGGTGCGGTGGTTAATAATGTTTTTAACTTTTTAAAACTATCTTCACACTTCTGATTCCAATCAAATTTCTTCCCCTTTTTTCTGTAAAGAGGTTATAGGAATTGCAATTCTTGAAAACCCTTCGATGAATCTCTGATAATAACCAGTAATCCCCATGAATGATCACACATCAGTTACATCTTTTGGGAGTAGCCAATCTTCAATTGTATTTATGTTTTTGTTGTCAACAAAATTTACCTTCTTTAGTCACCACATGACCCAAATACTGGATTTTATCTTTAAAGAAGTCACATTTACTAAATTTTGCAAAACGTTGATGTTCTTGTAACTCCTGTAAGACAATTTTTAAGTGTTCTTTATGTTCCTCTTTAGACTTTGAGTAAATTAAGATGTCGTCAATAAATACGACCACAAATTTATCCAGATATTTGTGCATTACATTATTCATCAGACACATAAAAAAAACTGGGGCATTAGTAAGCCCGAATGGCATAATGACAAACTCATAATGTCCATATCGAGTCCTGAATGTTGTTTTAAAGATATCTTCATCCTTGATTTGGACCTGGTGGTATCCAGATCATAAATAAATATTTGAAAACACCGTGGCTCCATGTAGCTGATAAAATATATCATCTATGCGGGGTAACGGGTATCTGTTCTTGATAGTCATTTTATTTAATTAACGGTAATCTATACATAGTTGTAGAGTTCCATACTTCTTCTTAACAAAGATGACCGATGCCCCCCAGGGAGACACACTAGGTCTAATGTAATTCTTATCAATGAGTTCTTTTAACTGTGACTTACGTTCATTTAATTCTAGTATATTCATCCTATAAGGGGCTTTTTCGCTAAGAACTGCACTAGGTACGATCTCAATAGTAAAATCTAACTCCCGTTTCGGAGGCAGTCCCAAAATTTCTTCTAGAAATACATCAAAATATTCCCTTAGAATCATAATATCTTCCAATTTTAATTTATCTCTCTTGTTAGTGTTTTATTCATCGATTACTGTTACGGAAAAATCTTTATAGCCTTTCCTAATAGCTCTCTTAAGCTGCAAAGCAGAAATCTTCCTTATGATTGTTTTCCTAGGGATTCCCTTTACATTTATTAACTTTCCATTGCTATTTATGCAAGTGAAGGTTTTATCAAAACAATTCAAGACCACCCTATGTTGTTCTAACCAATCCATACCAATTAACATATCATATGAACCTAAAGGTAACACATTGATCTTAACAGAGGTTTCAAGCCAATCCATAGTTACTGCACAATCCTCAAACAAAGCTAATTACTTTTCTCTTTGCACGAGTATCTACATGAACTAACCAAGATCTTTCAAAATTTTCAACCGAAAGCTTACACTTTTCTACTAAACTAGGAGAAATATAGCTTACACTAGCTCCTAGATCAATTAAAATAGATATAGGTATTTGATTTATCTTACCTTCTACTTCCACCATGGAAGTTTGATAATCTACTTGTCGGTTCTCTAATGCTGCGTTGATCCTGAGCATTGTTCTTGCTAAATTACCAACTGTTATCTCCTCTTGTATTGTGTGTATGTTGCTAACATTCTTCTTTCGATTGGGGCAAACTGATGCAGAATGTGGACCATTACATTCCCAACACTTTATGGGTTCCTTTCGTTCAAAATTCTTTGTATAGTTACTGCGGTTGTTAGCAGATTCTTTATTCCTTTGATTGTTTGGATTAGTCTATGAATTACTTTTGTTCCCTTGGAAATTTTTACTAGGAAAATATTTGGTGTTATTATTCTTAAAATTTCGATTAGGCACAAAATCTTTCTTTTTCTGTTCAAAGTTATTATTCCTTTTGGCCTTCCAGTTGGTCATACTTTCCTTTTTACGATTCTGTTCATAATAGAAATTCAATTTTCTCATTGCTTCTTCTAATGTTTTCGAATTGTCATACTCAATTCTGTCCTTTATATGTGTTGCAGCTGCAACATTTTCCCAAGATTCAAAAAAAATTTGGGACCCTCTTTTTATTTCTTTTTGCTCAGCTCCTTGTTTTTGTTTGATGTTTACGCAAACATTTACTTTTATGCCAGCCATGTTTTATGGTTTGTGTTGGTTTTTCCCTACCATCGGAAGTGTTTTAGACTATTGAGTTGGGATTCTTGTTATCTGCATTCCCACCATTGAGGAAAAGAACAGGACATCAAGTCCGATTCAAGTGATTTTTGGTTTCCAATGCATTTTTCTTTATCGGCAGCTGTATTAAGATCCCATCAGAACATTTTTCCTTACGTTTTCTACCATTGTAGAGGAGGTATTGCGAAGCTTCTCGAGGGTTGTATTATCCTCTTCCGATCCCTGCCATTTTGATTCACAGATCTTTAGGCTTTCAGCTTTTGCTGTTGCAGCTCTGGAAGGCACTATCTTTCCGATGTAGTTTGATTTTGTTTTCCGCGTGATCGATATTTTTCGCTGAAGTCATGATTATTTTTTCTTCGATTTTGATTGGTCTGTGGAACTCGAGTCCTTTATGGTTTTCACCGTTGCTTTTTTTCAACCAACTATTGTTCCAAGGCCTTAGTTGGCCAAGCTCTGATGTAAGGTTTTATTTGTTTCTCCTGCCAACGCCATTGTGGGTTTCCTAACCATTTCATCATTCACCGTCGCAAAGGCGATACTGACAGGATCACCGATCCCATAGCCATTTCGCTTCCCGATTGGTTTGTTTTTCCCGTCGATTGTGTGTTGACCGTGGCATATATATTGGGGTTGGGGTTTATTATTTTTCTTTATTATTATTTTGTGATTTCCCCATGCTGTTGTTATTTCTCGAGTGGACCAATGCATTCATTGTCGGTACCTTTGCTCCTAGGTGGCTCCGCCGTGGAGGTTTGCAATTTTTTCTCCACTAGTCGCGCAACACATTGCCAGGTAGGCCCTTATGCCCATTTTTTCTTTTTGTTTGAATGGTCAAACTGATTCTGTTTCCCTCGGTTAGGTCATGTCTCAGCAGTTAGTGGTTACCTAGGTTTCCATTTCGGCATGTATATATATCTAGGTAAATGGTCTGGCTGCCTGGTGAGGGGTTTTGTTGTTGCTTAATGATTACATTCGGGGCTGTTATGATATTGTAGCCCACGCTTGACTGCTAGGGAAATCGGTGCAGAAGGTCGTTACGCTGTCTGCACCAATATCCTCTAGTCTGTGTGTGGCCGTCCGAGGAGAGCGTTTTATTGTTTTCTTTCGAGATGCCAGGGTTTTGGTTCCACAGTATGGTCGACCTCATTTTTGTGAACCAGGGTCGCAATGTGGAGGTTAGGCCCTTTAGGATGAGATTGTTAAAATTTGAACACACAGTGAGTCAAAATGCACTATCATAATGCAGTATCCTTCACTTGGGATTAGGCATCATATTTTTCCATGGAAAGATTTAGTTCTTAGTGCTAAGAGGGGGTTTTGAGACTATTTTCTCCTTAACGAGAGGAGGGAATTTTTTATTCATTGAGAAAGGCCATGATATTCTAGGTTGATTCTGCAAATGTTGGTCGTGAGCTGGTTTTAGCCTTTTGATAGATTGTTTTTGTGCAGGAACATTTGTTTTTTGAATATTGTTTGTTTATTTTCATAACAACAATGATGTTTATCCTAGACAAGGTAAAATGCTCATACATTTTTGTCTCCATTTTTTAATGTTATCAAGGAATGTCCCAACAGAACCTAAAAGCAATTTCTGTGTATGACAAGGAAATTTTGCAGAATTTGAGATGTCTAAACGACAGAAGAAGAAGGATCCCATAGTAGAGGAGGAACCCAAGGTTGAAATCGTCACCAAAGTTGAATACACTTATGAAGATACCAAATGCATATTGGGTGTGGAACCCAAATAAAAATTAGGGGAAGTTTACAAACTAATAACACACCGAGAGGTACCTGACACCGATTTTGAGGAGGAAACCATATATGCAAATATAGAGAGATCTGCGTTGATGAGAGTTGCTAGTAGACCTGGGATTTTTCCATGCTTAGAGGTGATTGGATGGATTCTACCCAGGGAAGATGTAACCACCATGATTTTAGAAAATATTGACAAACACGGTTATGCTGCTTATAGCCCTGGGTATGTATCACTGGCCTACCACTTACTGGAAGCACAAGTGTACTTGACTGAAGACTGGATAAATGCAATTAAGCTGGACCTAGTCGAGACACTGAAGAGAATGTTGGTGCCTGGAAAGAACTTTAGGACTATGTCATCCAGGGAATATGATACTGCCACTCGAGGAACCCCTTACAGGTTCATTGCCTTGATGTTGAACAGGATTTTCGAAAGGGCCCATGGTAAAAGATTCAAGTTGGAGTGGGTGCCTATCATATTCTATGTTGCAACACAGGGGACAGTGTTCAACTGGGTGAACATTGTATCCAACAGCCTCTCAGCCTGCATTCCTTGAGCATTAGGAGGGGTGTCCTAGAAGAAATCATAGTTCTACATGAGCTCTATACTAATTGATTTCATACAATGCAACCAACCCTTCCCAAATATAAGGTGTATCTGGGATCGAGAGAGAACTCCATTCTACTCAGCTTACAAGCCACTGTGGGCACACAAATACCACAGTCACTATAGAGAAATGTGTGAGCACTTCATCATGCCATTATATACATTGATTTTCTTGAAAGAGTGCAACGGCATGTTGGAGGAAGCATTGCAGGTGATTGAAGAATATGCAGACTACTACTTAATGGAGGATGGATTGTATTTTAGAATGTATGGATGCTCCAGAGCACCCTCACTACTACCAAAATATGCCACTGACTATGTAGTGCAAAAGGAGGTAGTTAGACAGGTCTTCTTAGATGGTATAGGGAGCTTTTTATTCGAACATAAGAAAGCAGCTTACCCTCCTTTACCATTTAGGTTGGGAAGAATTGGGGAAATTCCATTTTGGGGAAATTAATTTCCATAGGAACGATTCTCGGGATAAAGTGGCAGAGCACTGCAAGGAGGAAAATGTACATTTTGAATACACAAGCCACTGGGATAAAGATGAATCCATTTTTCTGAGTGCAAAAAATATAACGGCCTTAAGAAGAATATTTAAAAATAAAATTACCACCAAAGGTGGGAAAGGACAAGATGAGCAAGAAAAGACAGAGGAGGAAGACGCTAGGAAAAGAGATGAAGATGCTAGGAGACTAGCACAGGAAGCTGAAAGCTGGCTCAAAGGTGAGGAGGAAGAAAAGAGAAGAGCTAAACAAGAAGCAGCTAGAAAGGTAGAAGAAGCTGCCTGAAGTGAAGAGGAGGAAAAGAAAAGAAAGACGGACGAGGAACTGAGGAAGTAGGAAGTAGAAAGACTAAAACTAACAAGGGCAGTGACAGAGAAATTAGCTTCAGATCCTATAGATAGTCAAGTTTAGGACTTGGGTAATCCTGATATTTAGGATCTTGAGGAAACTGCTAGCAGCGCAACAGGACAGGATATGGTCCCTACCGTAAGGCTAATCCCTTTCGAGCAGAAGAAAGGGGAGGAGGTACAATATTTCAATACTATTTTTTATGATAGGGAAAGGAAAATAATAGTGAAGAGGACCGAGAGAAAGGTCGATACTAGGGGGAAGTCAAGTAAAATGATAAATGATACAACCGTAGTATTTGGGACAGACAAGGACCCCAGATTCACCATCAGAGTTGGGGCTGCATTGATCCATGCTTCTAAGGACAATGTAGATTGAATAATGACTGATCTTGAATAGTCAAAGAAGTCTACTGCCCAGCTAAAAGACACCCTGAGAAGAGAGAGAGAAGAAAGCGGTAGATTGAAAAGAAAGTTTGAAGACATACAAGATGAAATAAAGTCTTCAAAAGCTGATCTCCAGTTCCTCCAAGTAGAGAAGATATCTCTGGAGGCTGTCCAAGGAAGTCTAGAGAAATTGCAGCAGGAATGTCAAGGGTTAAGGATAGAAAAAGAGAAGTTGCTAGGAAAGATAGGGGAGTTGGAGTTACAGAAATCTACCTTGGAGGAATCTGAGAGGAAATCTTAGGGGTAGACTATAGAACTTAAAGATCAGGTTTCCTCATTAACAACAGCTCTAGAAGAGGCCAAGGAATAACAAGTCAACCTCCAACCTTCCAAGGAGCATGTTCTAGCACAAAGGAGCAAGATGCACCAGCTGGAAGTAGCCATAGAGGAAGAAAGGTGCAAGATCTTGTAGGTAGACAATTGACTGGAAGATATTTTGGAAACCTCTTCATATTTTGTAGACAAATTGCAGGATATCTTAGAAGCCCTGATAGGAAGAATGGAAAGATTAGAAGCAAATGAAGAAACCCCTGTAGATCTGGAAGCAAAAGATTAACAAGGCCTGAGTCAAGACTATGATTTACTTGAGTTTGCCATAAATATAGCTGAATAATTCAAAAAGGCTGTCAAGAAGACAAATGGGGCTTGTGCAGAGTTCTTTAGGAGGATTTTGATTACTTATAATCGTTTCCAGGTTGAGGCTAAACAGAGAATGGATACCTTTCCAAAGCATAGCCTATTTTTGGAGATGTTTCAAAGAAGATATCAGGAGGATGGACAAAGGATCCAACACATCAAAGCCCTAGATGAGCAGACCCTGAGGAATGAAGTAGCTCATTCTGTGGTTAGTGTGCAGTTGCTAGAAGACCATCTTCGCCTGAGCACAGTCTGAATATAAGTAATAAGAAATCAGGCTGCTAAATTTGAAATTAATATTTGTTTCTTAGAACCTTCTAATTTTGAAAGCATTGCCTCAGAGGCTTTAGCATGGAATAAGTTCTTGAATAGTCAAGCGGGACCCTCCTCATAAGCATTTTATTTGTTTTATTGTAATATATTCTATAAGCACTTAATAGCATGGGAGGTGAAGCGTTGGGGAAGCCCAAGAGTCATTGCGGGAAGCCCAACAGTTTTTCTCTTTTTGTATAAATATAGAAGATTTAGATAGGAGGGGGGACTTTTTCCTAGTGAGATTTGTGAAGACATATTGTAAGAAGAACTATTTCCTTTTGCAATAGATAATTACAGTTTTCCTGTTGGAGAAAGATTGGTAGAATGTTCAAATGTTGTGATATGGATTTGTTGAAGAGGAACTATTTTGTTTTCAGCTTTGTGTCCATTAACTGTGAGATCGTTCTAAATCTTTGAACCTATGCTCTTGTATGAGTGATCTTTGGTTTATTTTATGAAAAAATCCACTATGAGTAATGAATGTTGTTCATAAACAATTGGCTATCTGGTTGTTCAAATATCTTTAAATGTTCATGTGTTTTGAAAGAAGTATCAGTTATCTGTGTTTTTTTCATAATGCATGCACAAGATACATTACTCATTAATTAATGATAATCTTGCTCCCTAGGGATAGGTTAGGTAGTTAGTTTTAATTTCTTGCTGTGTGTGATTTAGATGCAAGAGAGTCTAAGACAAGAGGTAAGAACCTGCACATCACATTATGACCACTCCTTGCCTTCTTAATCAATCTGCATTTTAGATAGGCACTTGCATGTCCTACTTAAAACTAAAAACACAAAAATATACACGATGGACCGGGCTGCAACCAGTAAAACCTTTTATTTTTTTTACTTGACCTACGGTACTCGGACCACAAACTAGATGGATTCCCTACACCAAACAGTCATGGGCTAGTTAAGAACGTTGACTGGGGAGAATCCCTTACTGTTGTTGCCTGCGAATTTCTAGCCCTCAACAGTTTCTGGCGCTAGAAGGAGGGCCGCCACTGCATGGCTGGCCAGGGAAATCCATTTCCTTGAAATTACTCCACCAGTGATAGTTTTGAAAGCAGTTTATTTCCTGATCCAAATACTGAAGAAAATAGAGAACATTTGTTTTCTATGGGCAACCAAGTGGTGAATGATTTGAGAAGACACACATGAGCTTATGTAAAGAGTATTGGTGGATTACCCATTATCCCTGATTTACCCCGAGGAGAGTACTAGAAGAAATACCGTCCCATCTTGGAAGATTCAGTGTTGGTTGGAGACTTGGAAGAGTTAGTAGAAGGAGCATTACAGGAGGTTTTTCAGCCTTTGAATCAAGTAGGCCCAAACACACCTTATTGTTCACCTGTGTGGACTCATGTTCCTTCACCTCCTCACTCTCCACCCTGACTCATGGCAGGTGTAAATGCAAATCCACCACCGACTTGGAAATCCAGATCACCCTTGAACCTAACACCTCTGTTGCATGACTTACCTCAAGCTTTTGAGAAGTTACTGCCTAAGTTTAATCCAAATGAGAAGGTTGTAGTAGATGACCATTTGAAAAGTTTCTATTTGGAAATAGAAGGATTAAGGGCCGGGGAACATGAGGATGTAGTTTGTAGACTTTTTCCACACACCCTTAAAGGAGCAGCAGCATCGTGGTACTTTGGTTTGCTTGCAAACTCTATCCCAAATTGGGATACCTTTGAAAGGATTTTCAGAAGTAAGTATGCAGCCCAAAAGACACATGTAGCACTAATGAAAGGCTTAGGTGCTTTAAAAAAGGAAAGGAAAGAAAAGGTACACAATTTCACTCAAATATTTTCTGCTTACCTCAAGAACTTCTCTGCAACTGATAAGCCTTCTGATAAAGTCATGATTGAGTATTATGCCTCAGCTTTAGGTCCAGACTTGGCTATGTTCACAAAAGCTCAAGTTAAGCCTACGTTAGCAGAGACATATGAAGAAGCAGAAAGAGTAGAGGCTGAAAAGGAAAGTATAGAAGATTATCCCAAGCAATCTAGAGGAAAAACTTCCAAGAAAAGAGCCTTATTTCTATCTAAACCTAAAGAAGAGCAATCACATGATTTTTAGGGGATGTTAAAGATGATGCAAAAGCTTTCCAATAGAATAATGGATTTGGAGAAGGAAAAAGAAGCTCAGAAAGCTTATAAGCCTTACTAAAAAAAAAGGGAAGATAACAACCAATTCAAGACCCCTTTGCATGGTTTAGCATCAATAAATCTGACAGAGGCAGGGATGGATAATTTTTGCACTTTTCACCAACAACCCCATTCTAAAAAGAATTTCCCTCAATGGTTAAATTCAATGACGTTGGTGATGAATCAGCTTTTGGATTCTAAATTGACTGAGAATGATACCACGTTTTTATGGGATTGTGTCTCACTGTTTGATACAGAAAAAAGTACTCTTAAACCTGAGAATATACCAATGACAACAAAAGACATGAATTTGGTAAATAAAGACAATTCAATAATCTCAAAAATTAAGAAGTTGCAAGAGAATGTCAAGAAACAGCCAAAGAACATTGTTGAGGACAAAGTGCCTGAAATTACCATTATCAGCCAAGATCCAGAGCAAATAAACAAGCCTACTAAGCCTATGGAACAACAAGTAGGTGTTAATAAATAAAATAATAAAATTCCTGAAGAACCAGAGGAAGATATACCCACCGAAAACCAACCTATGGAGGAAGATGTCGAATCAATTGGGGAAGGGAAAGCTATAACCCCACCTTTCCTTTTGACTCTGGAAATTTTGAACCATAAGGTGCATAATTGTCTCGTAGATTCTGGATCATCGGTGAATGTTATGCCACTCACAGTTTGCAAGAAAATTAATGGGCGTCCAAAATCTACTGCTTGGGAAGTCACTCAATTAGACAGAACTAGTGTCAAAGTAGTTGGGGAAATGGAAAATGTTCTCATTCGTTTATCTGCAAATGAAAAGATATGTCAATTTATTGATATTGTAGTGGCAGACATACCGGATGGATATGGACTTATTCTGAACAGAGACTGGTCCGCAAGGTTAAAGGGGTATTTTGCTTCAGATTGGTCACATTTATGGTTTCCTCATAAAGGGGTCCCAGATTGGATCAAAATTTTAAGGGAACCTTACATGAAGCACACTATCACTAAGTTGGAAGAAGAAAATGAATCTACAAATTCTGTTTTGGGGAATTATCTAACAGAGCTTAAACTAAGACATCTGGCATTAGAAGAAGCCAACAATATGACTGACACTCAGCCTGATCTCCTTCAAGGTTCATAGGCTGATGGGAGTGATTGTAAATCAGTAGACAGTTTTGGTTTCAAAAATAGCAGAATTAGATCACGGTTAGATAGCTCATGTCTGCAATCAAGCCTAGCCCCTTGACTCATAAGTTGATAGATTTATAGGAGTGGGCATAGAACTAATCAGGTAGTGGTTGGTTCTTGAATTTTATTTTTATCTTTTGATTTGATGACCTTGTACATAAATAATTTGATGCAGTTTTACTTTGATTTATTGTTGTTGTTTCTGGTTATTTTGGTTTGTTTTGAATAAAAGAGGCAAACTTTTGGTTGCATGGAAAGCATCAGGGTTCTTGATTAACTAAAATCTTTGGGATAAGACTGTGCATTTTTATTTTGAAATGATATAATTTCTTCTAGTATGTAGTTTTCCTAAATGGCTATGCACCCATTGAAGTCCTGCTTAACCCCTGAAAATAACTCGGAATTAAGAGGTCCGGAATACTATTTCGAGGCTCCATCCACTTCACATCTAAGATGTCCTAGGGGGTGATAGCAAAGGACACATGGAAAGGAAGCAAGGTAAATAGTATATTATATATAAATGATCCCATGCCATGATTTTAAAATCCTAAAGGCTATTAAGAGTCAAAACTCCTGAAAGAAGCAATACATATCAAAGCAAACTATATCAGAAACATGAAAAAAAATCTGCCAAAAGTTCTTCTCCGTGCTTGAGCTAAAAAGTAAATAAATATCTCACACAAAAGGACACTATGGATAGAAGAGCCTAAATAAAATTCAAAAATAAAGGTAGAAGACTCAAAAGAACAAAAGTTCAAAAGGGCACAAAGTGCAGTTGGCATGGGAATGAGGAACAAATGAATAGTTCTGTTTACCATATGTTACGATTCTGTGGTGTCCAAGCTAGAAACTACCCAAAGACAGAGGTAAAATAAAACTCACCTACTAAGCCTCAAAAGAGTTATCTAGACTTTCGAATATTTTGGGTGTTCCCATTTCCAAAGAATGGACTGTCATCAATGATTTAAATGCATGTGTTTGCCATCTTAGGAATACAAGCATCTAGAAGAATTCAACTTATGAGCTAAATGATTAAATAGTCTTTTACTGGGAAGAAGTTGATTCAGAAATTTGGTGTTCACCAGGTAGTTGCCAATTGTTGGTGCTGCAACATTTTCCCAAAATTCAAAAAAAAATTGGGACCATCCTTTTATTTCTTTTTACTCAGCTCCTTGTTTTTGTTTGATGTTTGTGCAAAGATTTACTTTTATACCAGCCATGTTTTACGGTTTGTGTTTGTTTTTCCCTGCCATTGGAAGTGTTTTACACTATTGAGTCGGGAGTCTTGTTATCTACACACCTTCCATTGCAGAAAAGAACGGGACATCAAGTCTGATTCAAGTGATTTTTGGTTTCCTATGCGTTTTTCTTTATCGGTAGCTGTATTAAGATCTCGTCGAAATGTTTGTCCTTACATTTTATGCAATTGTGGAGGAGGTATTTTGAAGCTTCCTGAGGGTTGTATTATCCTCTTCCAATCCCCACCATTTTGATTTGCAGATCTTTATGTTTTCAACTTTCATTGTTGCGGCTCTGGAAGGCACTATCTTTCCGATGTAGTTTGATTTTGTTGTCCGCGTGACTGATATTTTTGGCCGAAGTCATGATTATTTTTGCTCTGATTTTGATTGGTCTGTGGAACTCGGTTCCTTTATGGTTTCCACCATTGCGGTTTTTCAACCAACTATTGGTCCAAGGCCTTAGTTGGGTGAGCTTCGATGTAAGGTTTTATTTGTTTCTCCTTCCGATGCCATTGCAGGTTTCCTAACCGATTCATACTTGGTTGGTCTTAATGAAGAAACGATGGTGATATTTCAGATATTTCAATTTTGGATGCTTCCCTTAACATCCTCTCTATATTTTGATCAATGTTGAAAAAAAATCAATAACATTATAAAACCCCACTATAATTATCCACACCAATACACAAACACGCTATCATTTTCCCATTTTCATTTCACAAAAATTCTTTCCAATCTCCCTCATCCTCTCTATATTTTGATCCATGTTGAAAAAAAAAATCAATAACATTATAAATCCCCACTATAATTATCCACACCAATACACAAACATGCTATCATTTTCCCATTTTCATTTCACAAAAATTCTTTCCAATCTCCCTCAAGAGGTGATACTAATAGGATCGCCAATCCCATAGCCGTTCCACTTCCTGATTGGTTTGTTTTTCGCACTGATTGTGTGTTAAGCATGGCATATATATTGGGGTTGGGGTTTATTGTTTTTTTTTATTGTTATTTTTTGATTTCCCTATGCTATCGTTAGTGCTCAAGCAGACCAACGCATTCGATGTCGGTACCTTCGCTCCTAGGTGGCTCCACCGTAAAGGTTTGTGGGTTTTTCTCCACCAGTCACACAGCACATTGCCAGGTAGGCCCTTGTGCCCATTTTTCCTTTCCATTCGAATGGTCAAACTTATTCTGTCGCCCTTGGTTAGCTCCTATCTCGGTGGTTAGTGGTTACCTAGGTTTCCATTTCGACGTGTATATATATCTAGGTAAATGGTCTGGCTGCTCGGTGAGGGGTTTTGTTGTTGCTTAATGATTACATTCATGGCCGTTATGAGTTTGCAGCCCACGCTCAACTGCTGGGGAAACAAGTGCAGACAACCATTATGCTGTCCACACCAGTATCCTCTAGTCTACGTGTGGCCATCCGGGGAGAGCGTTTTATTGTTTTCTTCCGAGATGCCGAGGTTTTGGTTCCATAGTATGGTCGCCCTCATTTTTGTGAACCAGGATCACAATGTGGAGGTTACACCCCTTAGGATGAGATTGTTAAAATTTGAACATAGAGTGAGTCAAATGCACTATCACAATGCAGTATCCTTCACTTGGGATTAGGCATCATATTTTTCCATGGAATGATTTAGTTCTTAGCGCTGAGGGGGGTATCGAGACTGTTTTCTCCTTGACGAGAGGAGGGAATTTTTTATTCATTGAAAAAGGCCATGATATTCTAGGTTGATTATGCAAATGTTGGTCGTGAGCTTATTTTAGCCTTTTGACAGATTGTTTTTGTGTGGGAACATTTGGTTTTTGAATATTGTTTGTTTATTTTCATAACGGCAATCATGTTTAGCCTAGACAAGGTAAAGTGATCATACATTTTTGTCTCCATTTTTTAATGTTATCAAGGAATGGCCCAACAAAACCTAAAAGCAATTTCTATGTATGACAGGGAAATTCTACAGAATTCGAGATGTCTAAATGACAGAAGAAGAAGGCTCCCATAGTAGAGGAGGAACCCAAGGTTGAAATTGTCACCAAAGTTGAATACACTTACGAAGATAACAAATGCATAGTGGGTGTGGAACCCAAATATAAATGGGGGGAATTTTATAGACTAATAACACACTGGGAGGTACCTGACACCGGTTTTGAGGAAGAAACCATATATGCAAATATAGAGAGATATCCATTGATGAGAGTTGCTACTAGACTTGAGCTTTTTCCATGCTTAGAGGTGATTGGATGGATTCTACGTAGGGAAAATGTAACCACCATGATTTTAGCAAATTTCGACAAACAAAGTTATGCTACTTATAGCCCTGGGTATGTATCACTGGCCTACCACTTACCGGAAGCACAAGTGTACTTGACTGAAGACTGGCTAAAGGCAATTAAGCTAGACCTAGTCAATACTCTAAAGAGAATGCTGGTTCCTAGAAAGAACTTTAGGACTAGGCCATCCGGGGAATATGATATTGCCACTCTAAGAACCCCTTACAGGTTCATTTCCCTGATGCTAAACAATATTTTCAGAAGGGCCCATGGTAAAAGCTTCAAGTTGGAGTGGGTGCCTATCATATTCTATGTTGCAACATAGGGAATAGTGTCCAACTGGGTGAACATTTTATCCAACAACCTCTCAGCCTGCATTGCTTCAGCATTAGGAGGGGTGTCCCAAAAGAGATTAGAGTTCTACATGAGCTCTATACTAATTGATTGCATACTATGCAACCAACCCTTCCCAAATCTGAGGTGTAACTGGGACTGAGAGAGAACTCTAGTCTACTCAGCTTAGAAGCCACTATGGACACACAAATACCACAGTCATTATAGAGAAGTGTGTGAGCACTTCATCCTGCCATTATATACATTGATTTTCTTGAAAGAGTGCAACTGCATGTCGGAGGAAGCATTGCAGCTGATTGGAGAATATGTAGAATACTACTTAACGAAGGATGGATTGTATTTCAGAATGTATGGATGCTCCAGAGCACCCTCACTACTGCCAAAATATGCCACTGACTATGTAGTGCACAGGGAGGCAATTAGACAGGTCTTCTTAGATGGTATAGGAATATTTTTATTCGAACATAAGAAAGTGGCTTACCCTCCTTTACCATTCAAGTTGGGAAGCTATAAGTTCACAAGAGTGAAAAAAGCTGATGAATTTGTGAAAGAATTGGGGAAATTCCATTTTGGGGAAATAAATTTCCACAGGAACGATTCCCAGAATAAAGTGGCAAAGCACTGGAAGGAGGTAAATGTACATTTTGAATACATAAGCCACTAGGATAAAGATGAATCTATTTTTCGCAGTGTAAAAAATATAATGGCCTTAAGAAGAAGATTTAAAAAGAAAATTACCACCAAAGGTGGGAAAGGACAGGATGAGCAAGAAAAGGCAGAGGAGGAAGAGGCTAGGAAAAGAGATGAAGATACTAGGAGACTAGCACAGGAAGCCGAAAGTTGGCTCAAAGGTGAGGAGGAAGAAAAGAGAAGAGTTAAAGAAGAAGCATCTAGAAAGGTAGAAGAAGCTGCTCAGAGTGAAGAGGAGGAAAAGAAAATAAATATGGATGAGGAACTAAGACAGCAGGAAGCAGAAAGACTAAAACTAACAGGGGCAGTGACAGAGTAATAAGCTTCCGATCCTGTAGACAGTCAAGATCAAGACTTGGGTAATCCTGATATTCAAGATCCTGAGGTAGCTGCTGACAGCACAACAGGATAGGCTATGGTCCCTACCCTAATTCTAATCCCTTTCGAGCAAAAGAAAGGGGAGGAGGTACTAGATTTCAATACTATTTTTTATGATAGGGAAAGGAAAAGAATAGTGAAGAGGACAGAGAGAAAGATCGAGACTGGGGGGTAGTCGGGTAAAATGATAAATGATACAACTGTAGTATTTGGGATAGACAAGGACCCCAAATTCACCATCAGAGCTGAAGCTGCATTGATCCATGCTTCTAAGGACAATGTAGATCGAATAATGACTGATCTTGAACAGTCAAAGAAGTTTGTTCCCTAGCTAAAAGACACCCTAAGAAGAGAGAGAGAAGAAAACGATATATTGAAAAGAAAGTTTGAAGACATACAACATGATCTTCAAAATTTGAGCTCCAGTTCCTCCAAGTAGAGAATATATCTCTGGAGGCTGCCCAAGGAAGTCTGGAGAAATTGTAGCAGGAATGTCAAGGCTTAAGGATAGAAAAAGAGCAGCTGCTAGGAAAGATAGGGGAGTTGGAGTTACAGAAAGCTATCTTGGAGGAATCTAAGAGGAAATATCAGGGGCAGACTGTGGAACTTAAAGATCAGGTTGCCTCATTAATAGAAACTCTAGAAGAGGCCAAGGAATAGCAAGTCAACCTCCAGCCTTTCAAGGAGCATGTTCTAGCACAAAGGAGAAAGATGCACCATATACAAGTAGCCATAGAGGAAGAAAGGTGCAAGATCTTGCAGGTAGACAATCGGCTGGAAGAGATTTTGGAAACCTCTTCATATTGTGTAGATAGATTGTAGGATATCTTAGAAGTCCTAACAAGAAGTATGGAAATATTAGAAGCAAATGAAGAAACCCCTATAGATATTCCAGCAAAATATCAACAAGGCCTAAGGCAAGACTATGATTTACTTGAGTTTTCCATAAATACAGCTGAAGAATTCAAAAAGGCTGTCAAAAAGACAAAGGGGGCTTGTGTAGAGTTTTTTATGAGGCTTTTGATAACTTATAATTGTTTCCAGGTTGAGGCTGAATAGAGAATGGATACCTTTCTAGAGCACAGCCCTATTTTTGGAGATGTTGCAAAAGAAGATATCAGGAGGATGGACAAAGGATCCAGCACATCAAAGCCCTAGATGAGCAGACCCTGAGGAATGAAGTAGCTCATTCCGCGTTTGGTGTGTGGTTTCTAGAAGGCCAACTTCACCTAAGCGCAGCCAGAATAGAAGTAATAAGAAATCATGCCACTAAATTTGAAATTAATATTCATTTCTTAGAACCTTCTAAGTTCAAAAGGATTGCCTCAGAGGCTTCAGCGTGGAAGAAGTTCTTGAATAGTCAAGTGGGACCATCCTCATAAGCATTTTATTTGTTTGATTGTAATATATTCTATAAGCACTTAATAGCATGGGAGGTGAAGCGTTGGGAAATCCCAAGAGTCATTGTGGGCAGCCCAACAGTTTTTCTCTTTTTGTATAAATATAGAAGATTTAGATAGGAAGGGGGACTTTTTCCCAGTGAGATTTGTGAAGACATATTGTAAGAAGAACTATTTCCTTTTGCAATAGATAATTACAGTTTTCCTGTTGGAGAAAGGTTGGTGGAATGTTCAAATGTTGTGCTATGGATTTGTTGAAGAGGAACTATTTCATTTTCAGCTTTTTGTCCTTTAACTATGAGATCGTTCTAACTCTTTGAACCTATGTTCTTGTATGAGTGATCTCTGGTTTATTTTTTGAAAATTTCCACTATGAGTAATGAAAGTTGTTCATAAACAATTGGCTATCTGGTTTTTCAAATATCTTTAAATGTTCATGTGTTTTGAAAGAAGTATTAGCTATCTATGATTTTTTCATAATGCATGCACAAGATACATTATTCATTAATTAATGATAATCTTTCTCCCTAGGGATAGGTTAGGTAGTTAATTTTAATTTCTTGCTGTGTGTGATTTAGATGCAAGAGAGTCTAAGACAAGAGGTAAGAACATGCGCATCACATTGTGGCCACTCCTTGCATTCTTAATCAATCTGCATTTTAGATAGGAACTTGCATGTCATACTTAAAACTAAAAACACAACAATATACACGGTGGACTGGGTCGTAACCAGTAAAACCTTTTATTTTTGTTACTTAACCTACGGTAGCCAGACCACAAACCGGATGGATTCCCTACACCAAACAGTCATGGGCTAGTTGGGAATGTTGACTGGGGAGAATCCATTGCTGTTGTTGCCTGTGAATTTCCAGGCCTCAACAATATGATAAGGTAAAAAACTGAGAAACCGCTGTACTTTAGGTTTCTCATCCACAATAAACAGCACATACCTGAGCTGACTTAGAAATTTACTATTTAGTTCTTTCATATTCATTGTTCCTAGTTTTCGCTCGTAAAATTCCTTATCCGTTTTCTCATAATACTGTTCAGATATAAATTTCTTTCTAAAATATTTCTTAAATGTAGTCCAATTTATATTTTTCTCCCTTATACCTTTTACTCTTTTTAAGTCCTGCAACCATATATTTTCTTTTCCTGTGAGATTATAAATAGCCATCTTGTCCTTCAGTTGATTAGAGTAGTTATAAATTTGGGAGCATTTCTTCATCCTAGACAGCCAGTATTCTGCTTCTTCCCCCTTTTCAGTTTCTCCATTAAAGGTTTTTGGCTTGATCTTCTTGAATTCCCCAGATATTTCTTTGTAAGGTTTAAACTTTCTCTTCCTAGTATGATGATTATATTCACTACTGTCACTAGTATAATGAAATTTTTGTTTATGTAAATCACCATATACTTCAGAAGATGAGCTACTTTTGTTTTTAACTTGTTTAATATTTTTATCTTTATGTTGGTAACCCATATCTTTAGACTCAGTTCTTTTATCTTTTCCCTCAGTATGAAATCTTTCCTACAAAATATGATTTAACTCCTCCTGAGCTCTTAGAATCCTCTCATTTTCTTTCTTAACTGATTCCATCTCTATTTTTAGTTCCTTAATTGTTTGTAGTAGTTCGAAAGAATTATTAGTTATCTCTTCTTGTATAGGTTCTTTTTGAAAATTATTTCATTCAGTGTAAGGAGATTCCTCATCTGCATATTCTTCCAATCTATCCATACCTATCATTAACTCAGAAAAAAAATTCTCTGGATGTATCATTCAAAAGAAAACAACATCACCATGTTTATTTAAATTTACTGTTCCACATAAGCAAGTTGAGCTACATTCAGGCCCAGTATTTGAAGCTTGTGCTCTGATACCACATGTAATAACTCAAAAATTCGTAAAAATTTAGAATTTTTCATGTGACATAAAATGTCTAATGTCATTGGTAAAGTACCACTAACAGTTAGTAGATAATAAAACTATTTGTAAGAGAAACAAAGAGTTACTTCTTTATAAGATTTTTTATAAACTAAAGGATTCTCCTTGTTAGTTGTGTTAGTGTTGTTTTTCACTTAGTAGTTGTAATTCTTCTAGAAGTAGAAAAGAAACATGTAATTTACTAATGCTAGAAATACTGTTGATTTCATTTGTCAAGTAAGGAAAGTTTCTTATGTGAGATCGGGGATTACTTAGCTTTAAGCTAATATAGTGTGACTGATGGTTCCTTACAGGCTTAGCAGGTAAGAGTCCGTTTCAGTAAAATAATATAGTGTGACTGATGGTTCCTTACAGGCTTAGCAGGTAAGAGTCTGTTTCAGTAAAATAATATTTATATTCAAGTCAAGAAGATACTTCTCTAGCATGTTTAATATGCTAGACTTAGAATGTTTTAACTGCAACTTGTCTTCAAAAGAGGTAATGTTGATCTTAATTTATTTAGCTGACAAAAATCTGTAATGACGTTATATCAAACCATCTATGCATGATTTAAATTGCATGATCAAATACTGTCAAAAGATATCCAAACTCCTAGATGATCATGTTTCAACTTCTAATGAATGCTTGTATTCTTGTTTATAGTAATTGTAATTTAGAGTTTAAATGGAAAGAAAATTAGTTCACATCTTGATGCTTAAATCACTCCATACTATTTGGTGTCTATCATAATTATATTCATTACAGGGTTTTATACACAACATTCTCTTCAATAATAACCAAATTACTTTTACTTTTAACTATTTACTCCTTACTATGTTGCTAGAATTTCACTGAAACTCCAAATATAGTCTAAGGAGTGTATTTACTAGCATTTCCAAAACTCAATTTATTAGAAGAATCGGATCATGAATATCTTTCTAGATGAAGAGTTCTTCCTTATTACTTTTACAGTTCTTTACTTTGAGTTCTTAAAACTTGTATCTTATACATTCAATCCTAGTGTATCCTTTAGTTATAAACTATACTTCTTTTTTTTACAAGTTTGTTTATAAAAATTTCAAGATACGTTTGTTGATTTTCATACTATAAGAGATCTTATTGTTACTTGGTCTTATCTACCTTTTTCTTTTCCCCAATTCTATCCAGTTCGAAGAATAATTTCTAAGTGTCATTGGATCTCATTCTTAATATGGTTTAACATTAAGTGAGTCTTTTATGCATGTTTCAACTTACATGGTTATGTAAAAGAACTACCCCATTTGTCCCATAACCCAACCCTAAAAGGAAAAAAAAATCCTAATCATATAGTTGACAAATGAGACATCAAAACAATAATATGAAACATGATTATCAAACATAGAATGTGCAAAGTATAAATGATTAAAGGTTTGATTATAATCATTGTTTCCATCAACGTGACTATAGACTTCTACCCACGCTAGAGCTAAATCTTGAAGGACACATGGTGATGGTTCTATTCACGAGTGCGTCTGAGGTGCGAGCTCATGGTTACTATGACTTTGTCAATTCACTTGTTTACAGACTACCTTTCGACATAGCACTGCAAGCTTGGTGTTGGTGAGGGTATAAGGTGGATGCTTGGTGTTTAATGGGTGTTGTAGCCTACTTGAGTGGAGAAACTTGTTTGCTTCAATGATTCGAGGACTGTTTTAGTTCTAAAACTAAAAATAGCAGACAGAGCTTGCATGAGAGTGCTTCTTCACTCAAGTTGGAGTGTTTCTTGTTTTCCTTTGTCTTTGTGACTTGGGGTTTCAGTTGTATCCAATACATTAGTCTCATCTGTGGCATTACTCTTCCATACACTATCGAGCTGTTCAAGCTGCTTGCAACCACTGGTATCTCCAAACAATATATATCAGGTAACTGTCGATCACCAAATGTGTTTTACAGCAATCCTAAGTTTTAAATACATTTTAAAAAATATATCTAACTACTGTTTTCTCTGCATAGGTGCCTCTCCCATAAGTTGGGGTTTAGCTGCAAGCACACCTCTCCTTTCATGACCACACAACCTTGGTAAGCCCCAGTTGAACTGAGGGTCTTCTCCTCCATTGGTCTTAAGGTGGTTGAAAGATGAGGATACTTGCTGCTTAAATGAACTCGGCTTGGTTTTTACTTGATAGGTTTTTTAATGTGTTGTTTTGTTTTTTAAAGAAAACCCTAAAGGGTAATAAGTGCAAGTTTTGGAAGGCTATTGCAGTCGTGACTTGGGTTTCACTTAGCAAAGCCTTTACGACTTGGATGATGTAAAACTGTTTTGTTTATCTCTTTTTTTTTGAAATTGGCTCTAAGCCGTGACAATGTTACTCGACCTCTACCTGGTTACTTAAGGTTTTTCAATGGTTTTTAAATGAAAAGAAAAGACTGCTTGCTCAGTGGAAACTTGTAAACTGACAAGGGTTAATAGTAAATATAATTTTTCTGGTTTACTGTCTTTTTTATTTTAAAAGAAATTATAGCATTCATTTTTATATGACTTCAAAACCCTAGAGGTTGTTATGTGGAAATATTTTAAGGCTATTGCAGCCATGACATTACTGTTTGACCACTAGGTGGTTACTTGAAATTTTAAATGGTTTTTACAGGAATGAAAAGACTGTTCACTTAGCAATTCTTGTAACAGATGAAGGGTTTTTATTTACTATAAACTGTAATGGTTAAAAATTGTGGTTTACGACTTTTGTTTAGACTTACATAAGTCATTTCGATCAAGATTAAGCCTCAATAGGTGTTATAAAATTCCATAAGCCATTTGCTTATTCTATTTTGTCTCTGTTTAGTTCATTTACAATGTTATTTAATTTAAATTTACATTTAGTATAAATGGTTTATAGTACTTGTTACTATTTAAATACGCACAGTGTTTTGGGTGAGAAAAATGTTTTGTTTCTCTTAAAGAGGTTATTGCAATTTGATAACCTACATTTCTGTATTTAAAAGGTTTTCAGAAAAACAAAGTATGATAGTAGGCCTGGATAACTAATTATAAAGACCTATGTAATACTAACGAGGTTAAAACCCTAGTACCATCTTTTTAATGTTTCTATGTTTATTTATTTAACTTTATCTATTTGTTTATAATAATTATTAGTACTAGTATTGATTTTGTGAATATTATCTCTACAAATGATTATTATATATATATTCAGTTCTTTTCCTGAAAATTAGTTAATATCAATGATTTCAGTAGCTAGAACAAGTATTGCTATTTTCTGTAATGATTCACATACATACTATAAAGGAAATCATTTACATTTTTCACTCAAAGTTGATCAACAAATCATCACATCGACTTAGTCAACCAGTTGTACTAGAGTACTGCCTATACAAGGCATGGAAAAATACAGTGTGGTAATATATTTCTATTTACTTTTTATTTAACAATAATACTACTATTTTAAACAAAATCTACAATCACTAACTTTATCAAAACATAATATTATTTTCTGCATAAACCCTAACAAATCAAAAACATACATATCTTTGAAAAACTAATAAACATTTGTTGAATACAGTAAATAAATTATAAATAAATCTGAACAAAATAAAAACCTGTCAAATGATGAGGTGACAAGTTCTTAAGGAGGCTATTCCTCCCAACCTATTCCTAGAAAAAGTTTAGTCTACACTTCCTTAGGACCCTCAATCTTGTTTCCTGGTCCTCCTGGTAGAGTACTGGGTGAAGGATGTATCCTTAAGACCTTCTGTCACCTGACTGGTCAAATTATAGCAGTAATTCGAACCTACTTACAGTAGTAAGAACTTCAGCCTAATAGCTGCATAAGTTCAGTTCTCATCAGTTAACCCCTCAAACTCACTTCAGTAAATCTCCTGCATTGAATTTCTCATGTGCACTTCATTCACACTGAATGATCACCTTTTCAGAATGAGTAGCCTCCGCTATATTCAATAGGAAATTTTATAATAATTCCTAGTTCTTCTGGGTCAGTTTTTACTTAATGAGCCACTTGATCCAATTCCACTTTCTTGGGGAATAATGACCACAAATATAGGGAAGCTTCCACCTGCAACAGTTAGAAGTAGTTTGAGGATGCTACCACTTGTTAGCATACTCTCCACCTAGTCTTCTCCACCAACTGACCAGTTAACACTATTAGATTTTAACATTAAGCTAGCATTATATTAGGATCTTTAACTGAGAGAGTAGCAAGCATAGCAATCAAACACAAGAGACAATGAACACAATGTTTTGCTTCAGGGAAATCATAAATGAAGAAAAACCCACAACTTCCTCAGAGATAGAATCAGCACCAAAAGTAAAACCCCAAAATAGTACGATGATCTCTCGATAGCAGTAGCCTCTTTATTTCTATCCTCTGCAACTTCTTCTTCCTCAGCTATGCGCTACAACTAAGTGTGAGTGAGTGTGTGATAAATAGAGATACTCACTCTCTATTTATACTAATTCCTGACTTGACCATAGCCTACTGGGGCCAACTTCTCTAGCAGAGTCTAATAACCATAGTGCCCCAAAAATACGGAGAATTTAACCCTTGATCAATAGGAGGGGTACCCACAATGACTTGACATGAATTTTTTAAATTATAGAAACTCCTAATAGGAACATCGAGGAATGACATGACTCAAATAGATTATAGACACATCCCGGAATAAACATTGGGGTATAATAAACATCGAGGTACAATACCTAAGATATACAAGTGAATACATTCTAAAGTTACAATTACAATGACACTCCCTCTTAACTAGGAAGGTATTCTCTCGACACAATTTATTAGCAAAAGTCTTCTTCTCGGTATCATTTGGATCATCATCGAGCCATCGTCATCTTCAAGTCATATTCATCTTCGCATCTGGATCATCACTGGATCTGGATCATCATCACTGGATCTGGATCATCACTCGATATGGATCATCATCATTGGATCTAGATCATCACTCGATCTAGATCATCACTAGAACATCATCACTGGATCTGGATCATCAATGGAACATCATCTCTGGATATGGATCATCACTCAATCTAAATCATTATTGTTGGATCATCATCATGAGTGCTATCTCATGATTCTTCTCATCATAGGAAGTTCTATAGAGCCAGCCCTTTTTCATGCTGGTTGTAGGCCTAGCCTCCATGTAGGTCTTCTTCAGTGCTTATATTTGACCCTAAGTCAGAATGGCCTACGCAACACTTACATCTGACCATGAGAGGAACACATCCAACACCATGTCAGAAAGGCACACCCACCACTCACATCTGACCATTTGGGAACTCATCCCATAACCCTCTCAGAAAGGCCCAACACTTACATTCACCAGCATGATAGGACACACCTACTATCGTCTGTGAAAAGGCACAGCACTCACCTCCACAAGATTGATAGGACACACCTACTACCATCTGTGGAAAGGCTTAGCACTTACATCCACCAGCATGGTAGGACACACCTACTACCATCTATGGAAAGGCGCAACACTCACAATCACCAGCATGGCAGAACACACCTACTACCATCTATGAAAAGGATCTGCACTTACATCTGACAATGGAAGGAACTTAATCCTCTCACCATGTTAGAATGGATCTCAGTCCCAGACTAAGGGTTCCTAGTAACTGACTAGGTGCCTCTATTATCCCATAGAATGGAAACAACCCTTATATCTGATCAAGTGGGAGCAAATCCCTCAATCACATTATAATGGACATGCACTCATATATTATCATGTGAGAACACATCTCACAGTCATATTAGAATGGCCCTCAGTCCTAGACTGAGCTTTCCTGGTAACTGACCAGGTGCCTCCATTCAAAGAATGGGAACATCCCTTATATCTGATCAAGTGAGAACACATCCCTCAATCACATTAGAATGGCCATGCACTCATATCTGATCATGTGAGAACACATCTCACAGTCATATCAAAATGGCCCTCCGTTCGAGATTGAGCTTTCCTGGTAACTGACCAGGTGCCTCCATTCAAAGAATGAAAACAACCCTTATATCTGATCAAGTGGGAACACATCCCTCAATCACATCAGAATGGCCATGCACTCATATATGATCATGTGAGAACACATCTCATAGTCATATCAGAATGTCCCTCAGTCCTAGACTAAGTATTCCTGGTAACTGGCCAAGTACCTCTATTCAAAGAATGACAGTAGCCCTTATATCTAATCATGTAGGAACCAATCCTACAGTCATATCAGAATGGCTCAGCACTCATATCTAACATGGAAGGAACCAATCCTCTCACCATGAAAGAATGGATCAGCCCTTACATCTAACCATGGAAGGAACCAATCCTCTCACCATGTCAGAATGGCTCACGAACTCATCACTTCCCTTTGGAGGGAAACTCAATCTAGAGAACACCAATATTCTCCCTGAAATACTCAAAATTCACTCTAACCAATGGCTTTGTCAACACATCAGCTATCTAATCGTTTGTTGCAACGTACTGGAGCTTCAATGATCCTCTCTACACCATATCCCTGATATAGTGATATTTGATCTCGATATGCTTCGACATGTCATGGAACACCGGGTTCTTCGACAACTTCACACAACTCTGGTTGTCACAATGCATACAAGTAGCATCCAGTTGGAGATCAAATAAATCAAACAGTAGCTTCCTTAGCCATACTACCTCACAACTAGCTGAATAACCTACGACATACTCTGCCTCAGCTGTACTTAGTGCCACATAGGACTGCTTCCTACTAATCCAAGAGATCATACCTGATCCCATACTGAAGAAACACCCTGAAGTGCTCTTCCTATCGATGGAACTACCTGCCCAATCTGAATCAACATAACCTTCCAGTTTAATGTTCTAATTCACCTCATGCTTGAGCCCATAATCAACTGTACCCCTCAGGTACCTCTGAATATGCTTTCCAACAATCAAGTGAACATGTCTCAAATCTGTCAGGAACTGGCTCAAGGTGTTCACAACAAAGCAAATATCTAGTCTTGTGTTCGTCAGGTACATCAAGGACCCAATCATCTGATGATACATCGTAGCATCAACCGCTTCTGATGAAGCATCACTCAATAGATTCAGTTTTGATGCCATAGATGTGGTCATAGCCTTGTAGTCCATCATCCCGAATCTCTTCAGGATCTCTACCATATATTTCCCCTGTCCTAGGGAAATTCCATCTACATTCTGCCACACCTCCATGCCTATGAAATAATGCTTCATAGCCAAGTCCTTCATTTCAAACTCGGCACCAAGATTCTTCTTCATATCAGCAATCAACCCATCCATACGTGTTACAAACAGATCATCTACATACAGTAGGACCATCACTGGGTTGCCATGTTCAACCTTGTATTAAAGGTTGAAATCTGCTTTACACTTGGTAAATCCCAAACCTGATAGAAAGCGATCAATTCTACTGTACCATGTCTTGGGTGCCTGTTTCAAATAGTACAGAGCTTTCTTCAATCTACACACATGAGACTCCCTATCATGTGTCTCAAAACCGAGTGTCTGCTCCACATACACTTCCTCTTCCACTACACCATTCAAGAAAGCAATCTTGACATCTATCTGGTGTATCTTCCATTTCATCACTGTAGCCAGAGAAAGTATTGATTTGATGGAAGTGTATCTGGCTACAAGTACAAAATTTTCTTCATAATCTATTCCTTGTTTCTGGGAGAAGCCATGAGTAACAAATCTTGCTTTTATATATTTCTATGCTATCGTCTGCAGCATGCTTGATCTTGTAGATCCATTTGGAAGTTACAACTGACTTCCCTTCTGGTCTTGGGACAACATCCCAAACATCATTTTTCATGATCGATTGATACTCCTTGATCATAGCATCCTTCCATTCTTTCCTTTCTACCACTTCTTCATAGTTGGAAGGCTCTTTATCAATGAAATCACATCTTTCTTTCTCTGTCCTCTTTCTTTCTCTGTGATTCTCTTTTAGATCCCCATATGTTTCTGCACCCTGGATAGCTTCTCATACCCAAGCAAGTTTCCTCTTATGCCAGATTCTTCTTCTGAGGTGGATCTAGAGGTTCTTGAGGTTCTTCAAATTATCGATCTTCTTCTTGATATTCTTCATTCATGGTTGTTTCATGAATTCTGGGTGCTTCTGTTTCTTCAGGTTCTTTAGCATGTCTCTTTCTGGATTTGTTGTAAGCTAAGTCTTCATCAAATGTTACATCCCTGCTAATGTCAATCTTCTTGAATCTTGGGAAGTATATTCTGTAATCCTTTGAGCTTTTAGAGTGTCCCACAAATATACCCTTCTTTCCAGAAGGATCTAATGTTTTCCTCTTTTCTTTTGGAATGTGTATATACATTGGACATCTGAATATTCTAATATGGCTGACTTTTGGTTTCTTTCCGAAAAAGACTTCTTTAGGTGTCTTGTTCTTGAGTACGCTCTATGGAGTATGGTTCTGTACATACACCTTTGTCTTGGAAGCTTTTGCCCAAAGATGTATGGGAAGATCTTGATCATGAAACATAGCCCTTGCAGCTTCCATGATCATTCTATTCTTCCTTTCTACAACACAATTTTGTTGTGAATTATATGGAGTATATAACTCCTTCTTAATCCATGAATATTTGCACAATGCTTTGAATTCATTTGAAGTGAATTCTACACCATTATCTGATCGAAAGGTCTTGATCTTCTTTTCTGTTTGGTTCTCAATCAAGGCTTTGCATTCCTTGAATTTGTTGAAAACTTCATCTTTGTTCTTCATGAAGTAAATTCATGTCTTCCTAGTAAAGTCATCAATAAAAGAAAAATACTATACATACCCGCTTAATGAACTTGATGACATTGGACTGCATACATCGGAGTGGATGATTTCCAAGATTCCTTTTGCCTTGCTCTCGCTACTTGGAAATTTCTTCTTTGTGTTCTTTCCTTTCACACATCCTTTGCAGACTCCATCATGTTTTGCTTGAATTTCTGGAAGACCTTAAACAGCTTTGCTTGTAAGTGGTAGTGCTCTGTAATGCACATGTGCAAGCCTTCTATGCCAAATTTCATTTGGCTATACTGTGTCATGGAATAAAGCTTGTTGTGGATGGCCCTTCAATTTGTATAGACCTCCCTCTTGTTCCCCAATCATTATTGCATCATTACTAGTCTTTCCCTTTGGCCACATGATTTCTTGGCCATCTATAAATGCAACCCTCATTCCTTTTACAACTAATGCAGATATGGAGAGGAGGTTCTTCTTTAGTCCTGGTAAAAGCAATACTTCCTTCATTGTCATAGACTTTCCAGAGTTGAGCTTATAGGAGGATTCCCCACTACCTTTTATTGGATACTGGTAGTCATCTCCAAGTTTCACCTTGTGTGGTGATTCATGTTCTGATAGTTTCACAAAGCATTCTTTGAATCCTGTCATATGTTTGGAAGCCCCACTATCTATAAGCCAATCATTGCTTCCATGTGTAATGTTTCCTGTGAGAGCAAAAATCAAAACTTATTCTTCATCACTTTCATGTCGAATTATTTTTGTGGAAGGTTCATCATCCTCTGCAACATGAGCATGATGTCTTCTCTTGTTTCCCTTCTTCTTGTGGGAGACATTTTTGTTTCTAGGACATTCTCTAACATAGTGTCCTTTCTCGTCACATGTCTAACATCTGATTCTAGATAAATATTTTATAGTGTTATCTTTTTTAGAGTGCTTACCTCTGGGGTGATGAGAGCTTCTTCTGGTTTTCTTGGAGTGTATTGTGAGAGCTTGATCTTCACTTCCCATCGTTTATTATTGAGCTGCTATTCGAGTTTCTTGTTGAAAGAATTCTTCCCGTAGTCTGTTGAACTTGACTAACTTCTTTCTAGCACAGATTCCTTGAATAAAGGAGTCCCATGATCTATGGACACCATCTAAGGTGGTCATTACAATCTTTGCATTCTCCACTTATTCATATACTACTTCCAGTTGTTCCTTGATCTGAGAGACTCTTGTAAAGTAAGACTGGATGGTCTCTGCATTCTGAATCTTTACATTCTTCCATTGGTTTCTCAAATTCATCTTCTAGTTTATGTTCTTCCATTCAAATAGTTTGGTTAGGGCATCAAACATAGATTTAGGTGTCTTTAGGGAGGACACCTGTGGTATGAGGTGATCCTTGATTGAATCAGCAATAATCCTCTTAGCCATAACCAAATTCTTCTTGTGTAAGGCCTTAGCCTCATCTCCCTCTGGAACTGGAACTTCCTCATTGATATAGGAGTCCAACTCATTTTCTTCCAGGACCAAGGAGATCCTATACTTCCAGGTTCGGAAGTTATCATCTCTCTCAAGATTTTCATCAAGATTGGTATGATGAGACATCTTAACTGAGAACCTCAAATAGAAATACAAAATATTTAGATCTTACCAGGTCAAGATGTCAGATCTGGATTAGGAGCTGAATTTTTGTAGTGCTCGTTTAGGAGCAGATTAGGGTTTGAATTTTTTGGAGTTGTGTCCAACCAAATGCTTTGATCTTGATCTCTAAACTTTGATTTTGAGTAGGATATCAATCTAGGCCTGGGATCACTCAAAAATTCCACTTCTATGAAAATCCCTAATTTTCGGCAGTAGTGTCGGGTCCAAAACTAAAAAAGCTCAGAATCAGATTCTGCTTCAATAGAAAGATGCGACCTAGGGAGGAGAATCATCCCAACCTTATTATGCTGAAAATCTATGGAGAGATATCCAAAAAGTAGGAATCCCTAGTTTCCACAGCTGCACAGTGTCTTCTTCTCAGGTTAGCTCTAATACCATGTTAGATTTTAACATTAAGCTAGCACTACATTAGGATCTTTAATTGAGAGAATAACAAGCACAACAATAAAACACAAGAGACAATGAACACAGTTTTTTTCCTCATGGAAACCATAAGTGGAGGAAACCTCACAACTTCCTCAGAGATAGAATCAACACCAAAAGTAAAACCCCAAAACAGTAAGATGATATGTCGACAGCAGTAACCTCTTTCTTTCTAGCCCCAACAGCTTCTTCTTCCTTAGCTATGCGCTACAACTGAGTATGAGTGAGTGTGTGATAAATAGAGAGACTCACTCTCTATTTATACTAATTCCTGACTTGACCATAACCTACTAGGGAGAGTCTAATAAACCTAGTGCCCTGGAACTGCGAGGACTTTAACCCTTGTTCAATAGGAGGGTTACCCACAATGAATTGACATGACTTTTTTACATTATAGAACCTCCTGATAGGAACATTGGGGCATGAAATGACTCAAATACATTACAGACACATCCTAGAATAAACATCGAGGTAAAATACATAAGATATACAAGTGAATACATTCTGAAATTATAATTACAACAACAAACACTCTTTTAATAGCTTCCTTAAGCTATTGTCTCATCATTTATTTATTTATTAATAAAATATTCTGAAATACATTAATTATTCTTGACCCCACTTGGTTAACAATTACAAACATAGCATAAAATATAATATAGTGTTCCTCAATAACATTAAATTGTTTTTGCAAATTAGGGTGTGTGACATACACACCCCCTTAATTTATAACATCATCCTCAATGTTATTTATTCCTCGTCCTCAGATTTCCCCTAGAATAGAATTGGATATGCATCCCACATATGACTTTCCATTCCCAGGTGGCTTCTTCTAGATTAAGGTGCTTCCATTACACCTTCACCTGACCAATGGTGCAATTCCGAAGCGAGATCTCCCTTCTTTCGAGGATACAATCTGGTTCCACTAGAAAATCTCCTTCAGATTCCACCTACACATCATTCCAATTAATAACATGAGTAGCATCATGTACATATTTTTTTAATACAAAAATATGAAAAACATTGTGAACTCGTAGATTTGGTGGTAGAGCTAACTAATATGCTACCTGTCCTATCCTGGACAGTATTTCAAAAGGACCACAATAACGGGGTGCTATCTTAGCACAACTACCTAACCTTAGAGAACTCTTTTTAAGTCGCACATTGATAAAAACATGTTCACCTACCTGGAACTCCATTGGACTTCCTTTAAGGTCTCCTTGGATTTTCTGTCGGTCTTACGCAATTTTAAAATTACCTTGTACTTTTTTTACAATTAGCTCCATCTCTTTTAATAATTTCGGTCCTAATACTAACTTGTCCACTGGATTACTCCAAGAGATGGTAGTATTGCATTTCCTTCCATACAGAATTTCAAAAGGACTATACCTAGCTAAAGCTTGATAATTATTATTGTAAGAAAATTCTACTAGGTGTAAATAATCTTCCCATTTACCTGGTTGCTCCTTTACATATATTTTGAGTAGATCCTCTAGTGCCTGATTTTCTCTTTCAGTCTGTCCATCAATTTGAGGATGGAAAGAGGTACTAAAGTTTAATGTAGTTTATCAACAACTACCATTATTGAGTC
Organism: Pseudotsuga menziesii; assembly: GCA_001517045.1. Taxonomy (NCBI): domain Eukaryota; kingdom Viridiplantae; phylum Streptophyta; class Pinopsida; order Pinales; family Pinaceae; genus Pseudotsuga; species Pseudotsuga menziesii. The sequence goes on from LPNX010932967.1 coordinate 60,727, forward strand.
ATTTAAGTTCTGATTTCTAGGTAGTCCCATGATAAAATCAAGGCTAATTATCTCCAATTTCCAGCTAGGAATAGGCAATGGCTAAAGTATCCTAGCTGGATGCTAATGTTCAATTTTTACTTGCTCACATTCGAAACACCTAGCAATATATTATGTCGGTTCATTTTTCATGTTTGGCCAGAAATAATCCTTTCTTAGCATGGTTATATTTTTCTAATAACCCGGATGCCCCGAATAAGGAGTTTTATGAATATTGTTTAAAATTAACAGCTTAATCTTAGGTACATTAGGTACGTATAATCTATCTTTATACAATAATAATCCTTTTTCATTCAAGTTGTACACTATACTTAGACTTTCTATTAAATTTTCTTTTACTTTTGCTTGTAATTTTCGATAATTTTCATCTTGTTCTTTTCCAGCTTCTAGCTGTTCTTCCAAGTCTGTCTTATAAGTGTTGATGGATGCTGTAAAATTCAGCTTTTCATTTCTACTTAATGCATCAACAACCTTATTCTCCTTTCCTTTGATATGTTGATTTTCAAAATCATATTCATGCAGAAAAGCTAGCCACCTAGCCTTCCTAGAATTCAAGATAGGCCGATCCAACAAATATGTCAATCCTTTATTATCTGTCATTAATATAAAATTTCTTTCGATTAAAAGATGATGCCACATTTTGAAAGCATGTATAACAGCAGCTAACTCTAAGTCATAGGTGGCATAATTTTTCTCCTAAATCTTTAGCTTCCTAGACTCATAAGCAATGGCGTGTCCTTCCTGAGTTAAAACTCCACCTAAACTATCATTGCATGCGTCAGTACATACTATAAAATATTTATTAGGGTCAAAAATGATTAGAATTGGTACAGTGGTTAATAATTTTTTTTTACTTTTTAAAACTATCTTCACACTTCTGATTCCAATCAAATTTCTTCCCCTTTTATGGAAAGAGGTTATAGGATTTGCAATTCTTGAAAACCCTTCGATGAACCTTAGATAATAACCAGTAATATCCATGAATGATCGGACGTCAGTTACATGTTTTGGGACTTGCCAATATTCAATTGCCTTTATCTTTTTGGGGTCAACATAAATTTCTTCTTTAGTCACCACATGACTGAAATACTGGATTTTATCTTTAAAGAGGTCACATTTACTAAATTTTGCAAAAATTTGATGTTCTCGTAACTCCTGTAAGAAAATTTTTAAGTGTTCTTTATGTTCTTCTTTAGACTTTGAGTAAGTTAAGATGTCGTCAATAAATACGACCACAAATTTATCCGGATATTTGTGCACTACGTTATTCATCAGACACATAAAAACAAATAGGGCATTAGTAAGCCTGAATGGCATAACACCAAACTCGTAATGTCCATATCGAGTCCTAAAAGTTTTTTTAAAGATATCTTCATCCTTGATTCGGACCTAGTGGTATCCAGATCGTAAATAAATCTTTGAAAACACCATGTCTCCATGTAGCTAATCAAACAGATCATCTATAGCGGGGTAATGGGTATCTGTTCTTGATAGTCATTTTATTTAATTGACGGTAATCTATACATAGTCATAGATTTCTATCCTTCTTCTTAACAAATATGACCAGTGCCCCCTAAGGAGACACACTGGGTCTAATGTAATTCTTATCAATGAGTTCTTTTAACTGCAACTTAATTTCATTTAATTCTAGTATATTCATCCTATAAGGGGATTTTGAGCTGGGCACTGCACCAGGTACCAGCTCAATAGTAAAATCTAACTCTAGGTTCGGAGGCAGTCACGAAATTTCTTTCGGAAATACATCAAAATATTCCCTTAGAATCAAAATATCTTCCAATTTTAATTTATCTCTGTTGTTAATATTTTCTTCATCGATTGCTGTTACAACAAAAGCCTTACAACCTTTCCTAATTGCTCTCTTAAGCTGCAAAGAAAAAATATGTCTTACGGTTGTTTTCCTAGGGATTCCCCTTACATTTATTAACTTTCCATTGCTACTTATGCAAGTGAAGGTTTTATCAACATATCATATGAACCTAAAGGTAACACATTGAGCTTAACAGAGGTTTCAAACTGATCCATAGTTACTGCACAATGCTTAACAAAGCTAACTACTTTTCTCTTTGCACCAGTAGCTAGCTGAACTAACCAAGATCTTACAATATTTTCAAATGAAAGCTTACACTTTTCTACTAAACTAGGATAAATATAGCTTAAAATAGCTCCTAGATCAATTAAAATAGATATAGGTATTTGATTTATCTTACCTTCTACTTCCACCATGGAATTTTTATAATCTACTTGCTGGTTCTCTAAAGCTACGTGGATCCTCGGAATTATTCTCGCTAGATCACCAACAGTCATCTCCTCATGTATTATGTGTATTTTGCAAAAATCTTTCCTTTAATTGGGGCAAACTGATGCAGAATGCAGACCATTACATTGCCAACACTTTATGGGTTCCTTTCATTCAAAATTCTTTGTATAGTTACTATGGTTATTAGCAGATTCTTTATTTTTTGATTGTTTGTGTTAGATTTTTAACATTAAGCTAGCATTATATTAGGATCTTTAACTGAGAGAATAAAAAGCACAAAAATCAAACACAAGACACAATGAACATAGTGTTTTTCCTTGGGGAAACCATAAATGGAGGAAACCCCACAACTTCCTCAGAGATAGAATCAACACCAAAAGTAAAACCCCAAAACAGTAAGATGATCTCCTGACAGCATTAGCCTCTTTCTTTCTACCCCAACAACTTCTTCTTCCTCAGCTATGTACTACAACTGAGTGTGAGTGAGTGTGTGATAAATAAAGAGAATCACTCTCTATTTATACTAATTCATGACTTGGACATAACCTACTAGGGCCGAATTTTGTAGGAGAGTCTAATAACCCTAGTGCCACAGAACTGCGGGGACTTTAACCCTTGATCAATAGGAGGATTACCCACAATGACTTGGCATGACTTGTTTATAGTATAGAACCTCCCAATAGGAACATCAAGGCATGACATGACTCAAATACATTACAGACACATCCCAAAATAAGAATCGGAGTATAATACATAAGATATACAAGTGAATACATTCTAAAGTTACAATTACAACAACACTCCCACTTAACTAGGAAGGTATTCTCTCAACACAATTTATCAGCACAAGTCTTCTCCTCTGTATCATCTAGATCATCATCGAGTCCTTGTCATATTCAAGTCATCTTCATCTTCAATTCATCTTCATCTTTGTATCTGGATCATCACTTGATCTGGATCATCATCACTGGATCTGGATCGTTACTCGATCTGGATCATCACTGGAACATCATCACTAGATCTAGATCATCACTTGATTTAGATCATCACTACTGGATCATCATCATAGGTGCTATCTCATGATTCTTCTCATCTTAGGAAGTTCTACAGAGCTATCCATTTTCCATGTTGGTTGGAGGCCTAGCCTCCATGTAGGTCTTCTTCAGTGCTTATATCTGACCCTAAGTCAGAATGGCCCACCTAGCACTTACATCTTACCATGTGAGGAACAAATCCAACGCCATGTCAAAAAGGCACACCCAACACTCACATCTGACCATGCGGGAACACATCCCACAACCCTGTCAGAAAGGCCCAACACTTACATCCACCAGCATGGTAGGACACACCTTCTACCATCCATGGAAAGGGACAACACTCACAATAACCATCATGGTAGGACACACCTACTACCATATATGAAAAGGCTCTACACTTACATCTAACAATGGAAGGAACTTAATCCTATCACCATGCCAGAATGGCTCTCAGTCCCAGACTGAGGGTTCCTGGTAACTGACCAGGTGCCTCCATTCTCCTAGAGAATGGAAACAACCCTTATATCTGATCAAGTGGGAACACATCCCTTAATCACATTAGAATGTCCATGCATTGATATCTGATCATGTGAGAACATATCTCACAGTCATATCAGAATGGCCCTGAGTCCCAGACTAAGCTTTCCTGGTAACTGAACAGATGCCTCCATTCAAAGAATGGAAACAACCCTTATATCTGATTAAGTGGGAACACATCCCTCAATCACATCAGAATGTCCATGCAATCATATATGATCATGTGATAACACATCTCACAGTCATATCAGAATGGCCCTCAATCCCAGACTGAGTATTCCTGGTAACTGATCAGGTACCTCCATTCAAAGAATGGCAGTAGCCCTTATATCTGATCATGTAGGAACCAATCATATAGTCATATTAGAATGGCTCAGCACTCATATCTGACATGGAAGGAACCAATCCTCTCACCATGAAAGAATGGCTCAACCATTACATCTGACCATGGAACGAACCAATCCTCTCACCATGTTAGGATGGCTCACAGACTCATCGCTTCCCTTTGGAGGGAACCTCGATCTGGAGAACACCAAGCTTATCCCTAACGTACTCAAACTTCACTCTGGCCAATGGATTTGTCAACACATCAGCTATATGTTTTTCCATCGCAACATACTAGAGCTTCACTGCCCCTCTCTGCACCATATCCATGATATAGTTATACTTGATCTCGATATGCTTCGACTTGTCATGGAACATCGGGTTCTCTGACAACTTCAGACAACTCTGGTTGTCATAATGTATACAAGTAGCATCCAACTGGAGATCAAATAAATCAAACAGTAGCTTCCTCAGCCATACTGCCTCACAACTAGCTAAATAAGCTGTGACATACTCTGCTTCAGCTATACTCAGTGCCACATAGGACTTCTTCCTGTTAAACCAAGAGATCACACTTGATCTCATACTGAAGCAACACCCTGAAGTGCTCTTCCTATTGATGACATTTCTTGCCCAATTAGAATCGGCATAACCCTCCCGGTTAATATTTTGATTCACCTGATACTTGAGCCCATAATCAACTGTACCCCTTAGGTATCTCAGAATATGCTTTGCATCAATCAAGTGAACATGTCTCAGATTTTCCAGGAACTGGCTCAAGGTGTTCATAGCAAAGCAAATATTTGGTCTCATGTTCATCAGGTGCATCAAGGACCCAATCATCTGACGATACATCATAGCATCAACCTCATTTGATCAAGCACCACTCAATAGCTTCAAGTTTTATGCCATAGGTGTGGTCATGGTCTTGTCCATCATCCTGAATCTCTTCAGGATATCTATCGTATATTTCCCTTGTCCCATGGAAATTCCATCTGCATTTTGCCACACCTCTATGCCTAGAAAATAATGCATCATACCCAAGTCCTTCATTTCAAACTCGGTAGAAAGCTTCCTCTTCGTGTTAGCAATCAACCCATCCATATTTGTTACAAATAGATCATCTACATATAGTAGGAGCATCACTGGTTTGCCATACTCAACCTTGTAGTAAAGGTTGGAATCTGCGTTACTCATGGTAAATCCCAAATTGGATAGAAAGATGTCAATTCTGTCATACCATGTCTTGGGTGCCTGTTTCAAACCATACAGGTATTTCTTCAATCTACACACATGAGACTCCCTATCATGTGTCTCAAAACTGAGTGGCTACTCCACATACACTTCCTCTTCCACTACACCATTCAATAAAGCAGTCTTGACATCCATCTGTTGTATCTTCGATTTCATCACTGTAGCTAGAGAAACTACTGATCTGATGGAAGTGTATCTGGCTACAGGTGCAAAAGTTTCTTTATAATCTATTCCTTCTTTCTGGGAGAAGCCATGAGCAACAAATCTTGCTTTATATTTTTCTATGCTGCCATCTGCAGCATGCTTGATCTTGTAGATCAATTTGGAAGTTACAATCAACTTCCCTTCTGGTCTTGGGACAACATCCCAAACATAATTCTTCATTATATGTTGGTACTCTTGGATCATAGCATCCTTCCATTATTTCCTTTCTACCGCTTCTTCATAGTTGGAAGGTTCTTTATCAATGAAATCACATAATAATGCTACATACCCGGAGCAGGACCTGGTCCTCTTTCTTTCTCTGTGATTCTCTTATGGAGCCCCATATCTTTCTACACCTTGGATAACTTATCATACCCAAGCAGGTTTCCTCTTATGAGGATTCTTCTCCTGAGGTGGATCTACAGGTTCTTGAGGTTCTTCAAATTCTCTATCTTCTTCTTGATACTCTTCATTCATGGTTGTGTCATGAATTCTGGGTGCTTCTGTTTCTTCAGGTTCTTCAGCAAGTCTCTTTCTGGATTTGTTGTAAGCTGAGTCTTCATCAAATGTTACATCCTTGCTGATGTCAATATTCTTGAATCTTGAGAGGTATATTCTGTAATCCTTTGAGCATTCAAAGTATCCCACAAATATACCCTTCTTTCCTGAAGGATCTAATTTTGTCCTCTTTTATTTTGGAATGTGTATGTACACTGGATAGCTGAATATTATGAGATGGATGACTTCTGGTTTCTTACTGGAGAATACTTCTTTAGGTGTCTTGTTCTCGAGTACTCTGTGTGAAGTACGGTTCTATACATACACCGCTGTTCTGGAAGCTTCTTCCCATAGATGCATGGGGAGATCTTGATCATGAAGCATAGCCATTACAGCTTCCATGATCATTCTATTCTTCCTTTCTACAACCCCATTCTGTTGTGGATTATATGGATTAGTTAAATCCATCTTAATCCCTGAATCTTTGCACAATGCTTTGAATTCATTTGAAGTGAATTATCCACCATTATCTGATCAAAAGGTCTTGATCTTCTTTTCTATTTGGTTCTCGATCAAGGCTTTGCATTCCTTGAATTTGCTGAAAAATTCATCTTTGTTTTTCATGAAGTAAATCCATGTCTTCCTAGAAAATTCATCAATAAAAGAAACATAGTATACATACCCGTTTAATGAACTTGATGACATTGGTGTTGATGTAATTGTAACTTTGGAATGTATTCACTTGTATTTCTTATGTATTGTAACCCGATGTTTATTTCGGGATGTATTTGTAATGTACTTGAGTCATGTCATACCCTAATGTTCCTATCGAGAGGTTCTATAATGTAAACAAGTCATGTCAAGTCATTGTGGGTAACCCTCCTATTGGTCAAGGGTTAGATTCCCCGCAATTCTGGGGCACTAGGGTTATTAGACTCTCCTAGAGAAGTTGGCCCTAGTTGGGTTTAGTCAGGTCATGAATTAGTATAAATAGAAAGATATCCTTTCTATTTAACACACAATCGCTCACACTCAGTTGCAGTGCATACCTAAGGAAGAAGAAGACACTGGGGCAAGGAATAAAGAGGTTACTGTTGTCGAGAGATCATATTATTGTTTTGAGGTTTCGCTTTTGGTGCTGATTCTATCTCTAAGGAAGTTGCGGGGTTTTCTCCATTTATGGTTTTGCTGAGGATAAACACTGTGTTCAATGTCTCTTGTGTTTGACTTTTGTTCTTTTTATTCTCTCAGTTAAAGATCCCAATGTATTGCTAGCTTAGTGATAAAAATTTAACATGGTATTAGAGCTAACCTAAGAAGAAGAAATTGTGCAGCTATAGGAACTAGGGATTCCTACTTTGTGGATCCTTGTCCACAGATTTTCAGCAAAAGAATGTTGGAATATCTCTCCTCCCTAGGGTGCATCTTTCTATCGAAGCAGAATCCAATTATGATGTTTTTTCAGTTTTGGACCCGACACTGCTGCTGAAAATTAGGGCTTTCCACAGAAGTGGAAATTTTCAGTGAGCTCAGGATTGGATTAATCTCCTCCTCAAAGTAAAAGTTAGGGATCAATATCAAATCATTTGGTTGGACATAACTCCAAAACCCTAATCTGCTCCTGAACCAACACTACAGAATTTCAGCCCCAAATCCAGATTTGAAATCTTGACCTTGTAAGATCTAAATATTTTGTATTTCCATTTGAGGTTCTCAGTTAAGATGTCTCATCATACCAAGCTTGATGAAAAGATTGGCGGAGCTGATAACTTCTGAGCCTACAAGTATAAGATCTCCTTGGTTCTGGAAGAAAATGGGTTGGACTCCTATATCAATGAGGAGGTTCTAGTTCCAGAGGGAGATGAGGCTAAGGCCTTACATAAGAAAATTTTTGTTATGGAAAAGAGGATTATTGCTGATTCAATCAAGGATCACCTCATACCACAAGTGTCTTCCCTAAAGACACCTAAAGCTATGTTTGATACCCTAACCAAATTGTTTGAAGGGAAGAACATAAACAAGAAGATGACTCTGAGAAACCAACTAAAGAATGTAAAGATCTAGAATGTTGAGACCATCTAGTCTTACTTTATAAGGGTATCTTAAATCAAGGAACAGCTGGAAGTAGTAGATGAAGAAGCGGAGAATGTAGAGATTGTGATGACCACCTTGAATGGTCTCCCTAGCTCATTGGACTCTTTCATTCAAGGGATCTGTGCCAGAAAGAAGTTAGTCAAGTTTAGCAGATTATGGGAAGAATTCTCTCAAGAAGAAGCTCAAATAGTAGCTCAAGAAGAAAAGATGGGAAGTGCAGATCAAGCTCTCACAACCCACACCAAGAAAACCAGAAGGGACCGTCATCACTCCAAAGGTAAGATCTCACACTCTAGAAGAGATCTGTCTACTATTAGATGTTACACATGTGATGAGAAATGTCACATATCCAAGTTCTACCCTAACAAAGGGAACTTAAAGAAGAAGAAGGGAAACAAGAGAAGACATCATGCTCATGCTGCAAAGGATGATGAACCTTCCACAAGGAGAATCAGACAAGAAGTGATTCTTCAAGTGATGAAGAATATGTGCTGATCTCTACTAAATCATGATTCCTTGGGGAAAAAATGCTCCCTGCCCATCCTCGGAATCATTGAGGGAGTGACTCTCCCAAAGCATGGAAGCAATGATTGGCTCATAGATAGTGGTGCTTCCAAGCACATGACGGGATTCAAAGAATCATTTGTGAAACTATCTGAACATGAGTCACCTCATAAGGTGAAACTTGGGGATGACTACAAGTATCCAAGAAAAGGTAGTGGTGAATCCTCCTATAAACTAGACTCTGGAAAGTCTATGAAGATGAAAAATGTATTGTTTGTACCAGGACTAAAGAAGAACCTTCTCTCCATATCTGCATTAGATGCAAAAGGAATGAGGGTTGATTTTATAAATGGCCAAGTTCTTATGTGGCCAAAGGGAAATACTTTTGATGATGCAATAGTAATTGGGGAACTAGAAGGAGGTCTATACAAATTGAAGGGCCAACCAGAACAAGATTTGGTTCATGAATCAGTAGAACCAAATGAATTTTGGCATAGAAGGATTGCACATGTGCATTACAGGGCACTACGACTTGCAAGAAAATTTGTTGAAGGTCTTCCAGAAATTCAAGCAAAACATGATGGGGTCTGCAAAGGATGTGTGAAAGGAAAGAACACAAAGAAGACATTTCCAAGTAGCAAGAGAAAAGAAAAAGGAATCTTGGAAATCATCCACTCCGATGTATGCGGTCCAATGTCATCAAGTTCTCTAAGCGGGTATGTATACTATGTTTCTTTTATTGATGAATTTTCTAGGAAGACATGGATTTACTTCATGAAGAACAAAGATGAAGTATTCAGCAAGTTCAAGGAATTCAAAGCCTTGATCGAGAACCACATTGAAAATAAGATCAAGACTTTTCAATCAGATAATGGCAGAGAATTCACTTCAAATGAATTCCAAGAAATATGCAAAGACTCAAGGATTAAGAGGGAGTTTTCTACTCCATATAATCAACAATAGAATGGGATTGCAAATAGGAAGAATAGAACTATCATGGAAGCTGCAAGAGCAATGCTTCATGATCAAGACCTTCCTATGCATCTATGGGAAGAAACTGCCAGAACAACGGTGTATGTACAGAACCATACTCCACACAAAGTACTCAAGAACAAGACACCTGAAGAAGTATTTTTCGGCAAGAAACTAGAAGTCAACCATCTTAGAAGATTCAGTTGTCTAGTGTACATACACATTCCAAAAGAGAAGATAACAAAATTAGATCCTTCAAGAAAGAAGGGTATATTTGTGGGATACTCTGAAAGCTCAAAGGATTACAGAATATACTTCCCAGGATTCAAAAATATTGACATCAGCAGGGATGTAACATTTCATGAAGACTCAGATTACAACAAATCTAGAAAGAGACCTACTGAAGAACCTGAAGATGTAGAAGCACCCATAACTCATGATACAACCATGAACAAAGAAACTCAAGAAGAAGATCGAGAATTTGAAGAACCACAAGAACTTGTAGATCCACCTCATGAGAAGAATCCTCATAAGAGGAAACCTGCTTGGGTACGGGAAGATATCCAACGTGTGGAAATATACGGGGCTCCAGAAGAGAACCACAGAGAAAGAAAGAGGACCAGATCCTGCTTCGAATATGTAGCCTTATTATGTGATTTCATCGATAAAGAACCTTCCAATTATGAAGAAGCAATAGAACAGAAAGAATGGAAGGATGCTATGATCAAAGAATATCAATCGATCATGAAGAACAATGTTTGGGATGTTGTCCCAAGACCAGAAGGGAAATTCTGTCATAAATTTCAAATGGATCTACAAGATCAAGCATGTTGCTGATGGTAGCATTGAAAAATATAAAGAAAGATTTGTTGCTAGTGGTTTCTCCCAGAAATAATGAATAGACTATGAAGAAAATTTTGCACCTATAGCCAGATACACTTCCATCAGATCAGTACTTACTCTGGCTGCAGTGATGAAATGGAAGACACACCAGATGGATGTCAAGACTGCTTTCTTGAATGGTGTAGTGGAAGAGGAAGTGTATGTGGAGCATTCACTTGGTTTTGAGACACATGACAGGGAGTCTCATGTGTGTAGATTGAAGAAATCCTTGTACATCTTGAAACAACCACCCACGACATGGTATGACAGAATTGACAGCTTTCTATCCAGTTTGGGATTTACCAAGAGTAAAGAAGATTCCAACCTTTACTACAAGGTTGAAGATGGCAACCTAGTGATGATCCCACTATATGCAGATGATATGTTTGTAACAGGTATGGATGGGTTGATTGCGGACACGAAGAGGAAGCTTGCTACTGAGTTCAAAATGAAGGAATTGGATATGATGCATTATTTTCTAGGCATGGAGGTGTGGAAGAATGTGGATGGAATATTCCTTGGACAAGGGAAGTATGCAGTAGAGATCCTGAAGAGATTTGGGATGATGGACGGCAAGGAATTAACCACACCTATGGCATCGAACCTGAAGCTATTGAGTGATGCTTCATCAGATTCTGTTGATGCCATGATGTATCATCAGATGATTGGGTCTTTGATGTACCTGATGAGCATGAGACTAGATATTTTATTTGCTATGAACACCTTGATCCAATTCTTGACAGATCTGAGACATGTTCACTTGATTGCTGCAAAGCATATTCTGAGGTACCTAAAGGGTACGGTTGATTATGGGCTCAAGTATAAGATTGATCAAAGGATTAACCTGGAGGGTTATGTTGATTCAGATTGGGCAGGTAGTGCCATCGATAGGAAGAGCACTTTAGGGTGTTGCTTCAGTATGGGATCAGGTGTGATCTCTTGGTTTAGCAAGAAGCAATCCTGTCTGGCATTGAGTACAGCTGAAGCAGAATCTGTCGTAGCATGTTCAGCTAGTTGTGAGGTAGTATGGCCGAGGAAGCTACTATCTGATTTATTTGATCTCTAGTTAGATTCTAGTTGTATATACTGTGACAACCAGAGTTGTGCGAAGTTGTCGGAGAACCCCGTGTTCCATGACAAGTCGAACCATATCAAGATCAAGTATCACTATATTAGGGATATGGTGCAGAGAGGAGCAGTGAATATCCAGTATGTTGCGATGGATGAACAGATAGCTGATGTGTTGAATAAGCCATTGGATAGAGTGAAGTTTGAGTACTTGAGGGAGAAGCTTGGTGTTCTCCAGATCGAGATTCCTCCCAAGAGGAAGTGATGTGTCCGTGTTGTGCCCTTCTAACATGGTGAGAGGATTGGTTCCTTCCATGGTCAAATGTAAGTGTTGTGCCTTTCCGACATGGTGAGAGGATTGGTTCCTTCCATGGTTGGATGTAAGAGCTATGACATGGTGAGAGGATTGGTTCCATCCATTGTTAGATGTATGTGATGATCCCACATCCAGCATGAAAAGGGATGGTTCTATGAAGACACATCTAGTATTAAAAAGGACTAGCTCTGTGTAGATCCCACATCCAGCATGAAAAATGGCTAGCTTGGTGAAGACACATCTAGCATGAAAAAGGACTAGCTCTGTGTAGATCCCACATCCAACATGAAAAAGGGCGGGCTCTATGAAGACACATCTAGTATGAAAAAGGACTAGCTCTGTGTAGATCCCACATCTAGTATGAAAAAGGATTGGTTCTGTGAAGACTCATCTAGTATGAAAAAGGACTAGCTCTGTGTAGATCCCACATCTAGTATGAAAAAAGGACTAGCTCTATGAAGACTCATCTAGTATGAAAAAGGATTATCTCTATGTAGATCCCACATCTAGTATGAAAAAGGACTAGCTCTGTGAAGACTCATCTAGTATGAAAAAGGACTAGCTCTAGGTGGATGCCACATCTAGTATGAAAAAGGACTAGCTCTGTGTGATGATACATCCAGTATGAAAAAGGACTAGCTCTATAGATGTACATCTAGCATGAAAAATGGTTGGCTCTATAGAACTTCCTGTGATGAGAAGAATCAAGAGATAGCACCCATGATGATTCAATGATGATGATCTAGTAGTGATGATTCAGATCCAGTGATGATGTCCAGTGGTGATCCAGATCGAGTGATTATCCAGATCTAGTGATGATGTCTAGTGGTGATCCAGATCGAGTGATGATCTAGATCCGATGATGAATATGAAGATGACCTAAAGATGAAGATGACTTGAATATGAAGATGACTCAAATATGACAAAGACTCGATGATGATCCAGATGATACTGAGAAGAAGACTTGTGCTGAAAATTGTGTCGAAAGAATACCTTCCTACTTAAGAGGGAGTGTTGGTGTAATTGTAACTTCAGAATGTATTCACTTGTATTTCTTTAGTATTGTAACCCAATGTTTATTCTGAGATGTATTTGTAATGTACTTGAGTCATGTCATACCCCGATATTCCTATGGGGAGGTTCTATAATGTAAATAAATCATGTAAAGTCATTGTGGGTAACCCTCCTATTGGTCAAGGGTTAAAGTCCCCACAGTTCCAGGGAACTATGGTTATTAGACTCTCCTAGAGAATTCAGACCTAGTTGGGTTTAGTCAAGTCGAGAATTAGTATAAATATAAATCTATCTTTTCTATTTAACACACACTCACTCACACTCAGTTGTAGCGCATAGCTGAGGAAGAAGAAGACACTGGGGCAAGGAAGAAAGAGATTACTACTATCGAGAGATCATCTTACTGTTTTGGGGTTTTACTTTTGGTGTTGATTCTATCTCTGAGGAAGTTTCAGGGTTTTCTCCATTTATGGTTTCCCTGAGGATAAACATTGTGTTCATTGTCTCTTGTGTTTGATTGTTGTGCTTGTTATTCTCTCAGTTCAAGATCCTAATGTATTGCTGGCTTAATGATAAAAATCTAACAATTGAACCACATACATCAGAGTGGATGATTTCCAAGATTCCTTTTACCTTGCTCTCGCTTCTTGGAAATGTCTTCTTTTTGTTCTTTCCTTTTTCACATCCTTTGCAGACTCCATCATGTTTTGCTTGAATTTTTGGAATACCTTCAACAACTTTGCTTGCAAGTGGTAGTACTCTGTAATGCACATGTGCAAGCCTTCTATGCCAAAGTTCATTTGGCTCTACTGTGTCATGGACTAAAGCTTGTTCTAGATGTCCCTTCAATTTGTATAGACCTCCCTCTTGTTCCCCAATCACTACTGCATAATTAATAGTCTTTCCCTTTGGCCACATGATAACTTGGACATCTATAAATGAAACCCTCATGCATTTTGCATCTAATGTAGATATGGAGAGGAGGTTCTTCTTTAGTCCCGGTACAAACAATACTTCCTTCATTGTCATAGACTTTTCAGAGTCTAGCTTATAGGAGGATTCCCCACTACCTTTCATTGGATACTAGTAGTCATCTCCAAGTTTCACCTTGTGTAGTGATTCATGTTCTGATAGCTTCACAAAGGATTCTTTGAATCCTGTCATATGTTTGGAAGCCCCACTATTTATAAGTCAATCATTGCTTCCATGTGTAATGTTTCCTGTGAGAGCAGAAATCAAAACATATTCTTCATCACTTTCATGTCAGATTCTTTTTGTGGAAGGTTCATCATCCTATGTAGTGTGAGCATGATGTCTTCTCTTTTTTCCCTTCTTCCCGTTGGAGACATTTTTGTTTCTAGGACATTCTCTAGCATAGTTTCCTTTCTCGTCAAATGTATAACATCTGATTCTAGACAAATATTTTCTAGTGTTATCTTTATGAGAGTGCTTACCTCTGGGGTGATGAGAACTTCTTCTAGTTTTCTTGGAGTGTACCGTGAGAGCTTGATATTCACTTCCCATATTTTCTTCTCAAGATTCTATTTGAGCTTCTTCTTAAGAGCATTCTTCCCATAGTCTACTAAACTTGACTAACTTCTTTCTGGCATAGATTCCTTGAATAAAGGAGTCCCATGATCTAGGGAGACCATTCAAGGTGGTCATCACAATCTCTGAATTCTCCACTTCTTCATCTACTGCTTCCAGTTGTTCCTTGATCTGAGAGACCCTTGTAAAATAATACTGGATAGTCTCTACATTCTGGATCTTTACATTCTTTAGTTGGTTTCTCAGAGTCATCTTCTGGATTATGTTCTTGCCTTCAAATAGTTTGGTTAGGTCATCAAACATAGATTTAGGTGTCTTTAGGGAGTACACCTATGGTATGAGCTGATCCTTAATTGAATCAGAAATAATCCTCTTATCCATAACCAAATTCTTCTTGTGTAAGGACTTAGCCTTATCTCCCTTTGGAACTAGAACCTCCTCATTGATATAGGAGTCCAACTCATTTTCTTCCAGGACTAGGGAGATCCTATACTTCAAGGCTCGGAATTTATTAGCTCTCTCAATATTTTCATCAAGCTTGGTATGATGAGACATATTAACTAAGAACCTAAAATGGAAATACAAGATGTTGGATCTGGATTTGGAGCTAAATTTTTGCAGTGCTGGTTCAGGAGAATATTAGAGTTTGACTTTTCTGAAGTTCTGTCCAACCAAATACTTTGATCTTGATCTCTAAACTTTGGTTTTGAGGAGGAGATCAATCCAGGCCTGGGCTCACTCAAAAATTCCACTTTTGTGAAAATCCCTAATTTCTGGCAGTAGTGTTAAGTTCAAAACTGAAAAAGCTAAGAATTAGATTCTTCTTCGATAGAAATATGCACCCTAGGGAGGAGAGTCATCCCAACCTTCTTTCACTGAAAATATGTGGAGAGATATCCAAAAAGTAGGAATCCCTAGTTCCTGTAGCTGCACAGTGTCTTCTTCTCAGGTTAGCTTGGATACCATGTTAGATTTTTAACATTAAGCTAGCATTATATTATGATCTTTAATTGAGAGAATAATAAGCACATCAATCAAACACAAGAGACAATGAACACAGTGTTTTTCCTTGAGGAAACCATAAATGGAGAAAACCCCACAACTTCCTTAGAGATAGAATTGGCACCAAAAGTAAAACCCCAAAATAGTAAGATGACCTCCCGACAGTAGTAGCCTCTTTCTTTATAGCCCCAAAATCTTCTTCTTCTTCAGTTATGTGCTACAACTGAGTGTGAGTGAGTGTGTGATAAATAGAGAGATCGCTCTCTATTTATACTAATTCTTGACTTGACCATAACCTACTAGGGTTGAATTCTCTAGCAGATTCTAATAACCCAAGTGCCCTGAAACTGCGGGGAATTTAACCCTTGATCAATAGGAGGGTTACCCACAATGACTTGACATGACTTTTTTACATTATAGAACCTCTCGATAGGAACATCGGGGCATGAAATGACTCAAATACATTATAGACACATCCCAAAATAAACATCGAGGTACAATACATAAGATATACAAGTGGATACATTTTGAAGTTACAATTACAACAACAGTTTGGATTGGTCTGTGAATTACTTTTGTTCCCTTGAAAAATTTTACTAGGAAAATTTCTAGTGTTATTATTCTTAAAATTTCAATTCGGCACAAAATATTTCTTTTTCTGTTCAAATTTATTATTCCTTTTGGCCTTCCATTTGGTCATACTTTCCTTTTTATGATTCTATTCATAACAGAAATTCACTTTTCTCATTGCTTCTTCTAATGTTTTCAGATTGTGATACTCAATTCCCTCCTTTATGTGATAAGGTAAATAGCTGAGAAATCGCTGTACCTTAGGTTTATCATCCACAATATACGGCACATACCTGAGCAGACTTAGAAATTTACTATTTCATTATTTCATATTCATTGTTCCTAGTTTTAGCTCGTAAAATTTTTTAGCCCTTTCCTCATAATATTGTTCAGATAAAAATTTCTTTTTAAAATATTTCTTAGATGTACTCCAATTTATATTTTTCTCCCTTATACCTTTTACTCTTTTTAAGTCCTGCCACCATATATATTCTTTTCTTGTGAGATTATAAATAGCCATCCTGGCCTTCTGTTGATTAGAGTAGTTATAAATTTGTAATTATTTCTTCATCCCAAACAACCAGGAGTTTGCTTCTTCCCCCTTTTCAGTTTCTCCATTAAAGGTTGGTGGTTTGATCTTCTTGAATTCCCCAGATATTTCTTTGTAAGGTTTAAACTTTCTCTTCCTAGTATGGTGATTATCTTCACTACTGCCACTAGTATCATGAAAGTTTTTTTTATGTAAATCACCATGTACTTCAGAAGATGAGCTACTTTCATTTTTAAATTGTTTAGTATTTTTATCTTTATGCTGGTAACCCATATCTTCAGACTATGTTCTTTTATCTTTTCCCTCAGTATGAAATATTTCCATTAAAATCTGATTTAACTCCTCCCGAGCTCTCAGAATCCTCTCATTTTCTTTCTTAACCAATTCCATCTCTATTTTTAGTTCCTTAACTATTTGTATTAGTTCGAAAGAATTATTAGTTATCTATTCTTGTATAGGTTCTTTGTGAAAATTATTTCATTCAGTGTAAGGAGATTCCTCATCCGCATATTCTTCCAATATATCCATACATGTCATTAACTCAGAAACAAAATTCTTAGCATGTTAATTTAAATTTACTGTTCCAAATAAGCAAGTTGAGCTACAATCAGGCCTAGTATTTGAACCTTGTGCTCTGATACCACATGTAATAACTCAAAAATTCATAAAATATTAAAAATTTTCATGTGACATAAAATCTCTAATCTCATTGCTAAAGTACCACAAAAAATTAGCAGATAATAAAACTATTTGGAAGAGAAACAAAGAGTCACTACTTTATAATATTTTGTATAAACTAAAGGCGTCTCCTTGTTAGCTGTGTTAGTGATGTTTTTGACTTAGCAGTTGTAGTTCTTCCAGAAGTAGAAAAGAAACATGTAATTTACTGATGCTAGAAATACTGTTGATTTCTTTTGTCAAGTAAGGAAAGTTTTTTATGTGAGATCGGGGCTTACTTAGCTTTAAGCTAACACAGTGGGACTGATGGTTCCTTATAGGTTTAGCAGGTACGTGTCTGTTCCAGTAAAATAATATTTATATTCAAGTTAAGAAGATACTTCTCTAGCATATTTAAGATGCTAGACTTAGAATGTTTTAACTGCAACTTGTCTCCATAAGAGGTAATCTTGATCTTAATTTATTTTGCTGTCAGAACTCTGTAATGACGTTATATCAAACCATCTATGAATGAGTTAAATTGCATGATCATATACTTTCAAAATATATCCAAACCCCTAGATGATCATGTTTCAACTTCTAATGAATGCTTGTATTCCTATTTACAGTAATTGTAATTTAGAGTTTAAATGGAAAGAAAATCAGTTCACATATTGATGCTTAAATCACTCCATAATGTTTGGTGTCTATCATAATTATCTTCATTATGGGGTTTTATACACAACATTCTCTTAAATAATAACCAAATTACTTTTAAATTTTAACTATTTACTCCTTACTACGTTGCTAGAATTTCACTGAAACTCCGAATATAGTCTAAGGACTGTATTTACTAGCATTTCCAAAACTCAATTTATTAGAAGAATCAGATCATGAATCTCTTTCTAGATGAAGAATTATTCCTTATTACTTTTACAGTCCTTTACTTTGAGTTCTTAAAACTTGTATCTTATACATTCAATCCTAGTGTATCCTTTAGTTATAAACTATACTTTTTTTTTACAATTTTGTTTATAAAACTTTCAAGATAAGTTTGTTGATTTTCATACTATAAGAGATCTTATTGTTACTTGGTATTATCTACCTTTTTCTTTTCCCCAATTCTATCTAGTTTGAAGACTAATTTCTAGGTGTCATTGGATCTCATTCTTAATATGGTTTAACATTAAGTGAGTCTTTTACCCATGTTTCAACTTACGTGGTTATTTAAAAGAACTACCCCATTTGTCCCATAACCCAACTCTAAAAGGAAAAAAAAAACATATCCTAATCATATAGTTGGCAAACGAGACATCAAAACAATAATATGAAACATGATTATCAAACATAGAATGTGGAAAGTATAAATGATTAAAGGTTTGATTATAGTCATTGTTTGCATCAACGCGACTATAGAATTATACCCATGCTAGAGATAAATCTCAAAGGACACGTGGTGGTGGTTCTATCCACCAGATAGGTTGACTTAAAAGTGAAAACCCTACCTTCTTCGCATTGCACCAATCTCTTCAATGAGTGCGGCCTAGCTGCAAGCTCGTGGCCACCATGACTCTGTCAATTCACTTGTTTACAGACTACCTTTCAACATAGCACTGCAAGCTTGGTGTTGGTAAGGGTATAAGGTGGATTCTTGGTGTTTAATGGTTTTTATAGCCTTCTTGAGTGGAGAAACTTGTTTCCTTCAATGATTCGAGGATTGATTTAGTTCTAAAACTGAAAATAGAAGACAGAGCTTGCATGAGAGTGCTTTTTCACTCAGGTTGGAGTGTTGCTTGTTTTCCTTTGGATTTGTGACTTGGGATTTTAGTTGTATCTAGTGCATTAATCTTGTCCTTGGAATTACTCTTCCATACGCTATCGAGCTATTCCAGCTGCTTGTGACCACTAGTTTCTCCAAATGATATATATCAGGTAACTACCAGCCACAAAATGTGTTTTACAGCAATGTTAAGTTTTAAATACATTTTTAAAAACTATCTCTAACTACTATTTTCTCTACGTAGGTGCCTCTCCCGGAAGTTTGGGTTTAGCTACAAGCACACCTCTCCTTTGATTGCCACACAACCCTAGTAAGCCCTGGTTGAACTGAGGGTCTTCTCCTGCATTGGTATTAAGGTGGTTGAAAGATGAGGATACTTGCTGCTTAAATGAACTCGGCCTACATTTTAAGTTGATAGGTTGTTCAATGTGTTGTTTTGTTTTGTAAAGAAAATGCCAAAGGGTAATAAGTGCAAGTTCTGGAAGGCTATTGCAGCCGTGACTTGGGTCTCACTTGGCAAATCCTTTATGGCTTGGATGATGTAAAACTATTTTGTTTATATTTTTTTTTTGAACTCGGATCTTAACCGTGAAAATATTACTCGACCTCTAGCTGATTAATTAAGGTTTTTCAGTTGTTTTTAAATGAAAATAAAAGACTTCTCGCTCAATCAAAACTTGTAAACTGACAAGGGTTAATAGTAAATATAATTTTTTTGGTTTACTGTCTTTCTGTTTTTAAAAGAAATTATAGCATTTGTTTTTATATGACTTCAAAACCCTAGAGGTTGTTATGTGGAAATATTTTAAGGCTGTTGCAACCATGACGTTACTGTTTGACCATTGGGTGGATACTTGAAATTTTACATGGTTTTTACAGGAATGAAAAGATTGCTCACTCAACAATTCTTTTAACAGATGAAGGGTTTTTATTTACTATAAATTGTAATGGTTAAAAATTGTGGTTTACGACTTTTGTTTAGACTTACATAAGTCATTTTGATCAGGCTTAAGCCTCAATAGGTTTTATAAAAGGCCATAAGCCATTTGCTTATTCTATTTTGTCTCTATTTAGTTCACTTACAGTGTTATTTAATTTTAAATTTACATTTAGTATAAATGGTTTATAGTAATTGTTACTATTTACATTCGCACAGTGTTTTGGGTGAGGAAAATGTTTTGTTTCTGTTAAAGAGGTTATTACCATTTGATAACCTACAGTTCTATATTTAAAAGATTTTCAGAAAAACAAAGTATGATAGTAGGCCTGAATAACTAATTATAAAGACCTATGTAATACTAGCTAGGTTAAAACCCTAGTACCATGTTTTTACTGTTTCTATGTTTATTTATTTAACTTTATCTATTTGTTTATAATAATTATTAGTACTAGTATTGATTTTGTGGATAGTATGTCTAGAAATGATTATTATATATATATTCAGTTCTTTTCCTAAAAATTAGTTAATATGGATGCTTTCAGTAGCTAGATCAAGTATTGCTATTTTCTGTAATGATTCACATACATACTATAAAGGAAATCATTTACATTTTTCACTCAAAGTTGATCAACAAATCATCACATCTACTTAATCAACCAGTTGTACTAGATTATTCCCTATACAAGATGTGGAAAAATACAGTGTGGTAATTTATTTCTATTTACTTTTTATTTAACAATAATACTACTGTTTTAAACAAAACATACAATCACTAACTTTATCAAAACACAAATTTTTTTTTTGCATAAACCCTAACAAAACAAAAACATACATATCTTTGAAAAACTAATAAACATTTGTTGAATACGGTAAATAAATGATAAATAAACTTGAACAAAATAAAAACATGTCAAATGATGAGGTGACAATAGCTTAAGGACATGCACACCCCCTTAATTTATAACATCGTCCTTGATGTTATTTATTCCTCATCCTCAGAGTTCCCCTGAAATAGAATTGGATATGCATCCCACATATGACTTTCCAATTCACGGGTGGCTTCTTCTGGACTAAGGTGCTCCCATTGCACCTTCACCTGACCAATGGTGTGATTTCGAAGCGAGATCTCCCTCCTTTCGAGGATACAATCCGGTTCCACCAAAAAATATCCTTCAGGTTCCACCTGCACATCATTTCAATTAATAACATGAGTAGCATCATGTACATATTTTTTTAATACAGAAATATGAAAAACATTGTGAACTATTAGATTTGGATGTAGAGATAATCGATATGCTACCTGTCCTATACTAGACAATATTTCAAAAGGACCACAATAGCGGGGTGCTATCTTAGCACAACTACCTAACCTTAGAGAACTCTTTTTAGGTCTCACATTGATAAAAACATGTTCACCTACCTGGAACTCCTTTGGAGTTTGTTTAAGGTCTGCTTGGATTTTTTGTCAGTCTTGCGCAATTTTCAAATTACCTTGTACCCATTTTAAAATTGGATCCATCCCTTTTAATAATTTTGGTCCTAATACTAACCTGTCCACCGGATTACTCCAAGAGATGGGAGTATTGCATTTCCTTCCATACAGAATTTCAAAAGGAATATACCTATCTGAAGCTTGATAATGATTATTTTAAGTAAATTATACCAGGTGTAAATAATATTCCCATTTACCTGGATGCTCCTTTACATACATTCTGAGTAGATCATCCAATACCTAAATTACTCTTTCATTATGTCCATCAGTTTGAGGATCGAAAGAGGTACTAAATTTTAACGTAGTATTTAACCCTTTAAACAAATATTTCCAAAATTACCTGTAAATTTAGGGTCTTGGTCTGAAATTATCACCTTTGGTATTCCATGCAACCGAAAAAATTGTTTTAAGAAAATATCAACAATATTTGCAGCTTTATAAGTAGTTTTTACAGTTATAAAATGGGTTGCTTTACTCAACTTATCAACAACTACCATTATTGAGTCCTTTAAGTTATGATTTCTAGGTAGTCTCGTGATAAAATCAAGGCTAATTATCTCCCATTTCCAGCTAGGAATAGGCAATGGCTGAAGTAGCCCAGCTGGATGCTAATGTTCAAATTTTACTTGCTGACATTCGAAGCACCTAGTAATATATTCTGCCAGTTCATTTTTCATTTTTGGCCATAAATAAACATTTCTTTGCATGGTTATAGTTTTCTGATAACCCGGATGCCCCGAATAAGGAGTTTTATGAATTTTGTTTAAAATTAACAGCTTAATCCTAGGTACATTAGGTACCTATAATCTGTCTTTATACAATAACAATCCTTTTTCATTCAAGACGTACCCTGTACTTAGACTTTCTATTAAATTTTATTTTACTTTTGCTTGTAATTTTCGATAATTTTCATCTTGTTCTATTCCAGCTTCTACCTATTCTTCCAAGTCTATCTTATAAGTGTTGATCGATGTTGTAAAATTCATCTTTGCATTTCTACTTAATGCATCAACAATCTTATTCTCCTTTCCTTTAATATGTTGAATTTCAAAATCATATTCACTCAGAAAAGATAGCCACCTAGTTTTCCTAGCATTCAAGTTGGGTTGATCCAACAGATATTTCAATCCTTTATTATCTGTCATTAATATAAACTTTCTTCCGATTAAATGATGATGCCACATTTTTAAAGCATGTATAACAATATATAACTCTAATTCATAGGTCGCATAATATTTCTCATGAATCTTTAGCTTCCTAGACTCATAAGCAATGGCATGCCCTTCCTGAGTTAAAACTCCACCTAAACCGTCATTGCATGAATCAGTACATACTATAAAATATTTATTAGGGTCAGCAATTCTTAGAATTGGTGTTGTGGTTAATAAGTTTTTAACTTTTTAAAACTGTCTTCACACTTCTAATTACACTCGAATTTAAAAATGTCTTCACACTTCTCATTCCAATCGAATTTCTTCCCCTTCTTCACTCAAGTTGGAGTGTTTCTTGTTTTCCTTTGGCTTTGTGAGTTGGGGTTTCAGTTGTATCTAGTGCATTAGTCTCATCTATGGCATTACTCTTCCATATGCTATCGAGCTATTCCAGTTGCTTGCAACCACTGGTTTCTCCAAACAATATATATCAGGTAATTGTAGGTCACCAAATGTGTTTTACAGCAATGTTAAGTTTTAAATACATTTTAAAAACTGTCTCTAACTACTTTTTTCTCTACATAGGTGCCTCTCCCAGAAGTTAGGGTTTAGCTGCAAGCACACCTCTCCTTTCATGGCCACACAACCCTGGTAAGCCCCGATTGAACCGAGGGTCTTCTCTGCATTGGTATTAAGGTGGTTGAAAGATGAGGATACTTGTTGCTTAAATGAACTCGGCCTACATTTTACTTGATAGGTTGTTCAATGTATTGTTTTGTTTTGTAAATAAATCCCTAAAGGGTAATAAGTGCAACTTCTGGAAGGCTATTGTAGCCGTGACTTGGGTTTCACTTGGAAAATCCTTTACGGCTTGGATGATGTAAAACTGTTTTGTTTATATTTTTTTCTTGAACTTGGCTCTTAGCCGTGACAATGTTACTCGACCTCTGGTTGGTTACTTAAGGTTTTGTAGTTGTTTTTAAATCAAAAGAAAAGACTTCTCCCTCAATCGAAACTTGTAAACTGACAAGGTTTAATAGTAAATATAATTTTTTTGGTTTACCGTCTTTCTATTTTTAAAAGAAATTATAGCATTTGTTTTTATATGACTTCAAAACCCTAGAGATTGTTATGTGGAAATATTTTAAGGCTGTTTCAGCCATGACGTTACTATTTGACCACTAGGTGGTTACTTGAAATTTTATGTGGTTTTTACAGGAATGAAAAGACTGCTCACTCAACAATTCTTTTAACAGATGAAGGGTTTTTATTTACTATAAACTGTAATGGTTAAACATTGTGGTTTACGACTTCTGTTTAGACTTACATAAGTCATTTCGATCAGGCTTAAGCCTCAATAGGTGTTATAAAAGGCCATAAGCCATTTGCTTATTCTATTTTGTCTCCATTTAGTTCATTTACAGTGTTATTTAATTTAAATTTACATTTAGTATAAATGGTTTATAGTAATTGTTACTATTTAAATTTGCACATTGTTTTGGGTGAGAAAAATGTTTTGTTTCTCTTCAAGAGGTTATTACCATTTGATAACCTATAGTTCTGTATTTAAAAGGTTTTCAGAAAAACAAAGTATGATAGTAGGCTTGAATAACTAATTATAAAGACCTATGTAATACTAGCCAGGTTAAAACCCTAGTACCATCTTTTTACTGTTTCTATGTTTATTTATTTAACTTTATCTATTTGTTTATAATAATTATTAGTACTAGTATTGCTTTTGTGAATAGTATGTCTACAAATGATTATTATATATATATATATTCAGTTATTTTCCTAAAAATTAGTTAATATGGATGCTTTCAGTAGCTAGAGCAAGTATTGCTATTTTCTGTAATGATTCATGTTAACCCAAAAATCCCCCACTTAGCTCTTAATGGCCTACACCACTCAAGGACACCATCTCACAACTCTCATATCACTCCATTAGACCTTCCATTAGATCCCCACACCTCCAAAATAGCCTAAGGATGAATAAAAAGGGCTAAAAACCCCAAAAAGGAGCCCAAAATAGCCCCCTAGGAGCTAAAGCCCTAAAAAGGGGGTTAAAACCCTAAAAGGGCTAAAAGCCAAAAAAAGGGCTAAATCCCTAACCAAGGGCTTAAAACCCTAAAACCTTTTGGAAAAGCTATAAAAAGAGGGTGGGGGGTCACTCTCAAAACACTTCTCCCATTGCCTATTGTTATGCTGCCCGTGGATGCTTTGAGACATTTGCCTGTCAAACCACCCACACCCCCCCCTCCTCCATCTCCATTTCCATTTGAGCCATTGCTCCCCAACCAAGAGAGAGGATTCCATAAGCAAGGGCATGGTGGCCCATTCCCACTAGAGAAGGTATACTTGTGCTTTCATGTTTTGCTTCTTAGTTATTAAGTTTGCTTTGATTCCTAACCATTGTTTTTATTTGCAGGTTTTGCTTAACATTGTTTGCAGGTTTTTCTATTGTCGCTTAGGTTTATTTTGTAGGTTTTGAAGGTGGAACCCTAACTCGTGTTTGCATAGGGGTTCATCAATAGTGCTCCATTTACTTCCTCTGCTTGCTTAGATTAGCTTAGTGTTAGTTTACTATTCTGTCATTTACATTTCCATTTCGTTTTTTGGCATTTACCATTAGCAGGAACCTACCCTTCTGCCTTATTGGTAGAAAGGAACCATTCTTGCCCCTGTAGCAGGGAGAAATCCTTGCTACAGAACTGAAAACCATACCAGGTCGATCCCATAGGATACCTGGGCCAAAATTTGAATTTTTTAGGTTTTTTCAAATTTACCCTAGTTTTCAAAATTTTCTTGTTAAATTTGTCTTAGATTCAGTTTGTTTCTTGTTTTAGGTACTGCCGAAGCCTCTGCTAGGAAAAACCAAGTCGGATTGACCACAACACCAATTACTGTCGGTCAGGTCTTACTTTGTCTCACCAAAAAACCCCAATCCGGAGCAGGGCGCTCTTATCAGGGAAAAAGGTGCGCCTATAATGCACTTAATCCCCCAATAAGTGCAACTTCAGCCCAGAAACTCAGATTGTGGTTGTTTCTACATTCTGTGCAACCACCTCGCTCATTTCTGAAAAAATATCGTAGCACCCTCGCCAGATTTGGTCAGAAATGTGTGGCCTGTCAAACAAAACTTTAATTTGAATTTAATAGACTATAAATTTTAGTTTTAGAGGACTGTTATTGTGGCCCAGCCGCTTTTGTCCACCACTGCAAGTTAATTTCATTTCCTGTTTTCATTTTCTGCATTTTATTTCATGAACAATGTGTAAAGGTTAAGTAAATCATTATGGCTTAATAAAATGAACCTAGTCTAACTAAAATCAACTTAAAATCAAACAATCTTGCTTCCCCTTCCTCCTCTACCCATTCATCACCCTCCGAGGTATTCTGGGATACGACAAAGGGAAGGCTCGTATAGATCTAGACACTCCATGATATTGTTCCAAAACCATTAAAACTGGCTGACCTAGAAGGTAGAGGGGGTAGAGAAGGAGGGCTTCTCATGGCGCTAAGTGTCCTCCTTGTTGACCAACCTAGCATCCAGGAGGTGACCTGAGGATCTACAGATGGGCTTAGTCCCATTGTGTTGAGATCCCAACACCTTCTCTTCGTTGAAGAGGAATATCACTGTGAGGTAGACATCTAGTTAGGCCAGCAAACGTTCAGGGTTAATCATTGTACTTGTTCACAATTTCTGTTTATTTATGCTTGCATACACAACCAGAATGCCATGAACTCTACCATGATGAATTCATAAACCATATTGCAGAAACCAAATACTAGAAAAAGCAAGCAAACAAATACACCATACCAACTAATTAACCCAACTCAGTTCATGACGTTGAGTAAGCCTTAAAATTTACTAATTTACACTAAGTTCAAACAACTCTGCAGTCTTTGAGAACATAAGTCCCTGATTGCTTTAACTATGGGAAGTACTTGGGCTCTGCCCAAAAACTCATTGTGAGGAGTACCACAAGAACCCCAAAGTAGTTGGCCACTGAGAGGAATTACCAAGCAAAATGGGCAACGACCCCTTCCGATTGAGTAGAAGCACCTGTGAGGAACAAGCCAAGTGCTATCTTTTGGCAATCTTGGTGGCCAAGTGACCACCTACAGCCAATAGGAAGCCACTGAAACCGGGGTCCAAATCTCATTACCACCAGTTTCACACATAAAATCAAGCACAATTGATCCTCCACGCTCTTCCTCACGCCTGAGAGGTGAAACACCACCATTCGGAACACTCGATCAGCGCCGTCAAATCTATTCTCAGTGATATCCCACACCATCAGAGGGCCACACAGCCTCTGATTCTGATTCAGACCCATATCAGTCTGAACTAGACCTCCACAACGCACCATCTATCCCCATGGCTAATACAAATCCAGATCCATTTTCCAGCCTAACCTTAGCAAGTGGACCCATTTCCACATCACAACTCGTTACCCAAAACTTGGAAAGTGGCCCAAGCACAGTCATGTAGACTGTCATCAGCTAGCTGCCACCACCTATAGTGACCACCCAACATGGCCCACTTACAACACATGGAGGCAGTGGCCCTTCTACACAAACTCCCTCTCCTGCCACACAGGAGGGTAGTGGACCATCCACCTACATTGCCCCTACTATCATACATGGGGGAAATATCCCCACCACTCATACCATCCCACCCACNACAAACTACCTCTCCTGCCACACAGGAGGGTAGTGGACCATCCACCTACATTGCCCCTACTATCATACATGGGGGAAATATCCCCACCACTCATACCATCCCACCCACAATACTTGGGGGCATTGGCCCATCCGCAATGGTGCCACCACAAGCACCCCGAGTCGTGCAGATGCACTATGCACTTGCAAACCCCACCACCATCGCAGACCCATCCCACATCAACTTGGGGTCAAACCTACCCTTCATGGCTTGTTTGAACATGCCTGATTTGGCCATATTAACAAATGACCCCATCCACCACCAAGATTTTTGGCCACCTATGCCAACTAAGCTGCCATCAAACATCCCCAAGTTTGAAGGAAAAGCTAGGGAATGTCCCCAAAACCACATAACGACATTCCATCTATGGTGCTCATCCAATAGCATAGTATATGACTCCATTAGGTTGAGGATATTCCAATGCACCCTTACAGGTGCTGCGGCCAAATGGCACATTGAGCTGCCACAAGCCAAGTACCCCGAATTCAACTCCTTAGCCTTCATGTTCCTATAGTATTTCTAACTTCTTGTCAGATATGAAAAGCGGGTGGAGATCATGCTATCCTACCATCAAAGCACTACCACTCACATAACTGACCATATCCACGAGTGGTGACAACATCGTAGCTTATGCAAAATCCAACTAGACGATAGGATCTTCTTGGATTGGTTCCTTAAGACTTTTCTCCCGCCCATCGCAAAGCACGTCGCATCTGAACGTCCCCAATGTGAAGAAGAGGCCTTCATAAAGGCCCAATAATTTGACCTCATCTATGCCCAATCTGGATACCTGTATACCATCATTCTAGATGCTCCTCGTCAAAGTACCTCCTACCGCGACGCGCCAGGGGCATCCCATGCTACGGACGACATCATAGGGTTAATCTCCCAACAACCATAGCCTCGACCGACACCACCTGTCATTACACCACAACCAAAAAATAGCGCTAGTGTTGCTTACCAGAACCAAGCCCCAGACTATGATAGAATGATGTCCCAGTCAGAGCAACAACTTATTATGCACAACCTCCACCATCGCAGTAGGCTCAGGCCATGGCTTGGCCAACAAAATAGTATGTGGAAAAAATGCCCACATTTGTGGCACCACCAACCCCATAAATATACTATGCACTGCCAGTACAACCTATGCAAGCCCCTGCCCCCGCTCCACGCGCTCCGTTGGGACAAGTGTTCACACAACAAAACTGTCCCAACCAGCCTGCCCCCAACAATCAACAAGGGAAATCTAGAAAAAACTAGCCCCGTAACCAAGGCAATAACCAACCGCAGGGAGGTTGTCAACAACCAAACCCTCCCAATAATGTTGCAGAAAACCGGCCAGCCCAAAACCCCCCATGACAAAATCCACCAAGACGCAATGCCCCGTTGCACACAAACCAACCATGTACACTCTATGATGTCTATGGGCATTACACATTTGAGTGTCCCCTCATGGCTCACACTGAGCAGGACATTCAAAATGAGGCCCAACAGGCCACCAATGCTTCCAATCAAGCCCAAACCAACCAGGAACCACAAGGACCTCCCCCCATGGTGCTTCAAAACCCACTACCAGTCCAAGGATTGGTGGCAACCACACCCCCTCCCCAACCCAACCCCAACACTCCGAGGGCACCTCCCATGGCCAAAACAGGTGTACATCACCTACTAGCCATGACGACTGAGGAGGTCAACTTGCAAACCAAACGAAATCCATACAGTACCACCACCAAACCTACTGAATCATCAGCAGCATCCATGTCTAAGACAGTCAACCTGCCTCTTCAGTTACCCCCCTTCCCGTGCCCCCCCATACGTAGAGTGGCCAACAATTCCATAGCTAGAGCTACAGTCAACTATAGCATTGTGGATGATTTGGCCCAAACACCAACCACCATATTCGCTCTTGAGGTACTCAAAACATGCCCGACATAGTGGAAATCCTTTCTAGCCACCCTAGGGGTAGTAGACCCCTCTGACTCCAAGTTAATCAACTTTGACATAGAGAACAGAGAGCCACACATTCCCTCAACCATCGCCTTCCAAATCCCAGTGTCCATCTAGAATTTGGTTGTGCGTCGGTGCATAGTGGATGAGGGGGCATCCACATGCGTTATCTCTACCTTGGTTTGGTAGAAACTTGGATCACCAATTCTACAACCATCCTCCACAACTCTGTGGGCTTATGATGGACATCCCACTAAAGACCAAGGAATCCTCCCACATGTCCCCATCACGTTAGCTGGGAAGATAGTCTTGATTGACATCAAAGTCGTCAACTCTCAACTGGACTACAACCTCCTCCTCAGAAGAATTTACATGTATGCCATGCAAGCAGTCACATCAAATGTCTTCCATCTCATCATTTTCCCCCACAAAGGGAATATTGTGATGGTTGACTAGCTCACCTATCATGATCTGCAAGGGTTAATAGCACCTGCCAACATTATCCCTACCATCACCACCATTGAGCCGCAAGGGATGAGCACACATGCCCATGTTATCCCTGTAATTAACACTATGGTTGAAAACACACCAGTCTCCCCACCATTGAATGTGGGCCCTGGGTTTTTTGTTGATCCCACCATGACAAATCCTTTCCCGTTAGTGTCGCCACCACTGACACAAAATGAAACTGTGGACTTGTGCATGGTCTCATATAGCACCCCTACACCCAAACAACAACCGCAGCCGCAGCCCCAACCACAACCACAACATCGTCCAGAGCCACAAAACCAACTGCAACTACAATGTCACCCGCAACAGCAGCATTACGCGCAGTTGCAACCACAACCTCACCCCCACATGCAACCAGCAGGAAGTTATTTGGGCTCATCTCCAGTCCATACAATTCCCTTCCTCTTTCCCCCACCTACTGTCATGAGCAAGCTGATCATGACCACCTTAAGCTTGCCCAACTTTACATTGGGCATCTAAGTGTTGTATCTTGATCCACCAGCTCAACCAACAATGCCCCAGGTTGTTTTAACCTCGGTGCAACCTATCACGGTCAAGTCTCACCCTCCGCCTGGTTCGCATAAGCCAACCGCCGCACCTGCACCCAGACTGTCCCAACCAAAAAGGGCTAGGGGTAAGAACACCAAATCCACCGCAGAACCGCGACAAGTCCCACCTTGTGCCGTCTGCGAACAATAGGGCCATCCAACTCAAAATTTACCTAAAACCCCAGTGGTCCGTGTGCATCTGGATTCCATGGATATGAACGAAAACATTCCCATGGTTTAACTCCCAACCACGCTAGTAGTCAGGAACAAGGCATTGAGGAAAAACCATGCTTGAACCCTTTGTAGCTTGTATGGACATTACTCCCACCATTGCCAAGACTTGCCCAAGTTTAAAATGGCTCTTGCTGAACTCCGTCACCATTCCCTTGAGTCTGAGATCACCTTGATCGAAGAAGTTTACCCCCACCACCTTCTTCAGACACCATGTCCATTTACATCATGTCCAGTTCCACCAACCCACTCATCTCCTCTTCCACTGACGGTCCATTAGACTTGTCTCTTCATTGCTTCAATAATGATGAGGAGATACTTGAAGCTCTGACTGCCCCACAATACCCATGGGATAACATGCACCATCACTTGTTCTTCCTCCTGGAAGAAATTGTGTCGCTGTCGGACCAGTTTTCTGTGGAGACCAAAGATTTCATCCATGGGAAGGTTGACTGGTTCAAGAACCCAATACCAGTACCTGATGCCTTCAAAGAATGGAACATGGTGAACATTTTGAAAACCATTAAAATCAACATCTCAACCAATTTTGAGATCCTTGAATAATTCATGCTGGGGGCATCATGCTCCCCGGAAGAGATCGATGCCTACACAGCTCTCTTCCAAGAATTCTGTGACATCTTTGCTTGGTCATACACTAAAATTCCTGGCTTAGATCCATCCATCATGGAGCACCACATCAACACATGGCCTGATGTGGCACCCGTACGCCAAAAGCAATGGCCCATCCATCCATCGAAAGTGGTTGCGGTGAAAGCCGAGATAGAGAAGTTGCGCACTGTCGGCTTCATTTATCCCATTGCATAGACAACTTGGGTTTCTAATCCTGTTCTCGTGAATAAAAAATAGGGTACCATTCGCATTTGCACGGACTTTCATGACCTCAATGGGGCATTTCCCAAAGACAACTTCCCCACACCATTCATAGACCATATCATCGATGCATGTGCCAGACATGAGGCCTTCTCCTTCATGGACAGTTTTTCCACATACAACCAAATCCAAATCCGGAAAGAAGACCATTACAAAACAACATTCACAACCCCATGGGGCACATTTGCGTATCGATTCATGCCATTTGGCCTCCAAAACACTAGAGCCACCTTCCAGTGCGCCATGACATATTGTTTCCATGATTTAATTCACATCATCTTGGTCGACTTGGATGATCTCACCACTCAGTCACGAAAACAAGCACAAAATATAGACGACTTGCGGTAAGTATTTTTATGATGCCGCAAATACAACATCCGCTTGAACCCCATTAAGTGCTTTTTTTGTGTCCCAAAAGGCTGTCTACTCGGATTCATCATCTCTCACAAAGGGCTAACAGTAGATCCTCTCAAATTTTAGGCCATCCGTGATCTTCCTTCCCCAAGGAATTGACACCAACTACAAAGCCTACAAGGCAAGGCCAACTTCCTGCGCTGCTTTGTGCCAAAGTATGCAACAAAATATTACAAATTCATCCCCCTGCTCTGCACAAAAATCCCCTTTGTTTGGAATTAGCCAGCACAAGAATCATTTGAGGCATTCAAACAAGCCCTGGCTTCTACACCATTACTCTCACCACCAGATTTCACTCGAAACTTCATCCTTTATGTGTCAGCCTCAGAAAATGCCATTGCTGGAGTCTTGGTCCAAGAAGATGATTCTTGCCATGAGCATGTGATTTACTACATTAGTTAGAAGCAAACAAGATCCCCATTACAATATTCACCCAAGGAGAAATTGGCCCTCGCCGTCGTCTTCTCGGCTCAAAAATCGCACCACTACATCATTGCCAATCATACTCATGTAGTGGCTGATTCAAACCCAGTGCAGTACCTCTTAAGCCGCCACCTTCTACAAGGTCAAGCAACCAAGTGGGTAGTCATCCTCTAAGATTTTGACCTAGATTTTGTGTCTCCAAAAAGCACAAAGGCACTCACACTAGCCACCCTCATGACCAATATGCCCCCATTAACTGCATCATCACCCCCTAAGGATGATCTCCTTGATGATTTCCTATTCGTCATATCCACAGACAACCCATGCTATGGGGACATCCTTCTCTATTTATGAATGGTAAAGTTCCCATTGCTTTTCAACCGTGAGGATAGGCGACACATCCGACATCAAGCCATTCACCACTTACTGATTGGAGATGTTCTATATCATCAAGGAATTGATACCATCCTACGTCGTTTCCTGTTGTAATCTCAAGACCGGATGTTCTATGATGCTCTTTCTTTTTCTTTTGTTTGTCTGTCTGTTGCTCTTGGGTATCTGCAGCAGTTGAGGTTGGGTCTGTGATTGGTGGAATGGAGGTCGAGGGCTTTTCTGGTTGGGGGGGTGGTCTGACCACTTCCGGCGGTGAAGATGACGGTGGTTGTGAGGGGCTTGGCTGTGCTTCTAGTGGTGTTGGGTGGTTTGACGGTGGTGGTGGTGGTGAGGGAGGTTTTGATGATGGAGGTGTTGGTGATGGAGTGGGGGTATGGACAGGGGTCGAGGGATTGGCCGGGATGTGTTATGAACTTTGGTCGGAAGAAATATCATCTTCCGGTGGTGTAGTGGGTAGGTCGTCGGGGCTGATTGGCTCCGTGATAGACTTTGATGCTCCTATTACGTCACCTTATTAGTCTCGGGTGAATGTTGTCGTAACAGTTGCATAGGGCTTTTTGCTTGCATAGAGAGGAGCTTTTGTTTGTATTTTCTGGGCTGACTTAAACAGTGCAGGAAGTGTCGCGAAGAAAGATTTAAGCTCAGCGTCCTGGTCGACCTTGGCTTTGAGTGCCTCCGGGATGGTGCTTTGATATTCATAATGGGGACTGTCTACCTGCTATACTGGTGCTTGCTCCTCGACTATGGTTGTCGGGGATGGGGGGGGGAGGGGTCGACACAAGGTTGACCACATTTTCAGGTGTCGATGCCGTTTTTGCTTTCTTTGGCCGACCCTCCGGAGCTCCTGCGTCTAGATACCGTTGAAACTGAATTTCAACTGATACTTTATTTGCACGGGCATCTTCGACAACGTCAACGGCCGCGGCTGCTAGTTCCTCCTTATCGTTGGATGAGTCAGCCAGAATAAGCTTGCGCTTACCCTTACCTTGTTGTAGTTTTTGGGCCTTGATTCTTTTCCTGGTGACAGCTATCTCCTTAGCCAGCTTCTTAATGATGCTTCTGGATAAAGCATATTCTGGGTCATCGCCTTTGACTTCACCTGTCGATACTTGAGTGGGGTCGACGGTTGCTAGAGCCGGAGGGGTTGTCTGTTGCTGTGGTTGTACTATTGGTTGTTGTTGTTCTATCGGTTGGGGGTTGACTACCTTTGCAGTCAGAGGTTTGACAGTGATGTGTACCCGACTAGTGGGCACGGTCGGGGTATCCTCCGACACAAATGTGCTGATGTATAAGTTGAGCTTGTAGTATTCTTCTTTTTCCTGGTCGGTGAGTGGCTCTATGATGGAGAAGTTGACCTGTTTGGAAGCCTCTGGAATTGGTATCTTTATCTGTGCTTGTCAGGTCAGCTCTCAGAAAATATGGTCGACCGTCGAATAGTAGTCGAGGTCCTGGGCTTTGGGGTCCTGACCTCGCATGTACCATACTGATGTATGATCAAGTTCTAACTATATATTAGACTCCGCAGGGAGATTTCGTCGGATTTTCTGTGGTACCCTCCACCTCATCATGCAAACCTTCAACTGCTGGAACCAGTTTTCCAAGAAGAATTTCCCCTGTGCTAGCTCATGCAGGGTTCCTTTTTGTGAAAAGGGTTTAAAGCAGTTCATTTCGAACTTGGTCGGCTCCCGGAAGACTGGACTACCTTTCGGAAAAAAATGATACATGATAATCTAGAGAATAAGGGATGGGAATTTGATGATACCTCCCATCTCTTGACAGGGTTTGTAGATGGTTTTGATCATGTCGGCAACATAATCTCCCCATCGGTAGATCCAACCGTCGGTCGCAATTGTGTCGACAGCTTCCAGCATCTCCAGTTTAAGGTCGCTACCCCGACCTGCCAATGTAAGGGTGATTGCTATGATTTTAGCCACGATTTGTGGCATCCTTGTCGCAATCTGTCCGATCATCAATCCTTTGGAATTCTTTCCCGACGGTGAGCCCGTAAGTTCTTGGACTAACCCGTCTTTGATCCCAATAGGTACAGGGCTGCCTTGGTTGGACAGACCCATAAGCTTGGAGATAAAATCCCCGGTGATGTCAATCAGATGGTCGAAGTAGAATCGACCATTGTGGTAACGACTGATAATGAATTTAACAGCTGATTCTTTCGTCCCACCGAAGCTTGCCATCAGTGGTGCGTTAGGGTATTTGAAGATGGTGCTCTTCCGAATTTTCTCAGGGGCCTGGGTCATTCTGTTGTTGACATAGGCCCACTCTTGGATCTCTGTCCAGAGTTTATGGAATGGGCCCTCCTGTACCTTTGCATTTTTTATGTTCTTTAAGCGGCTGATCAAGGGGGTGTCCTCCGCTTGCAGCTCCTTTTCCTTGGTTGTGGCTCTGGTTAGTTTGGCTGCCATTGCGTCGGACTGGTCGGGGTTTTGACAGGGTTCTTGGTCTTTGGTCGACTGAGATTGTGGGTGCTTTGAGGGTAATTGGTGTGGTGAATGAACCTTCGACTGTCCATTATTTATAGGCGTGGGTGTGGTTGAGTGTCGAAATGGGTGTATTAATGGTGGACTTGACAGTCCAGCTGCAATACTTGAGTGCGACTTAATGGAGGATCTGTTTCGGCGCTCGAGGAAATCAATTCATGATGGGACTTTTGAAGTCTATGGTTGGTGTCATTGGTGAAAATGGTCGGCCTGACTAGTCGATGAAGATGGTCGATGGTGGTGATGTCGGTTGTCGAAGTAGTGAGTTGATGTCATGGCTTGTTGTGTCGGATGTATTATTTTGTTTTAGAATTTTTCTATCATTTTATGGGTTTTGATTGACGGTTAAGGTCATTATTTGATTTTTTTTTTTTTTCAGTTTATGTAACGTTTAAGTCGGGCTCCATTAACGAGCTTCCAAAATACTAGGCCCTGTAATGTCTTTAGTCGGACTGAACCGTTGGGATGTATTTCTTCGACAACGTAAGGTCCCATCCATTATGTGTGTAATTTATTGGGTTTTCCTTTGACTTGACTATTATAAAGTAAAGCAAGGTCGCCGACCGAAAGGTTTTTGTTTTTGATGTTACGGTCGTGCCATGCTTTCTGTTGTTGTTTGTGAATTTCCTGGTGTTGGATAGCCATGAGTCTATGTTCTTCTAGCTTACTGAGTTGAAATAGTCGGTCTTTTCTGGCCTATTCGACATCGACATGTAGTATTTGTGCCATAATAGGTGTATTCTATCGAAAATGTAGGGGGACGACTGCTTCTTGCCCGTAGACTAGTCGGAAGGGGGTTTGATCGATCGACCGCTTATATGCTGTCCTATATGCCCAGAGAACCACATGTATTTTATCATCCCAGTCATCTTTTTGGTACTGCATATTTTGGTTAACCCTTTTGTTAATGTTTTCTTGAAAGCTTCAATCGAGCCGTTCGACTGAGGGTGATATGCGGTGTTGCGTCGGTGGTCGATGTGAAATTGGTTGGTCAAATTTTTAATGGTTTTATTGATGAAGTGTGACCCTTGGTCGCTGATCAATGTCAGTGGGCATCCAAATCTAGTGATAATGTTTTCATAGATGAACTTAGCAGCTACCTCACTTGAGCAGGTATCGACAGGTTCAGCTTCTGCCCATTTGGTGACATATTCCACTACCGTGATAATGTATCTTGCACCTGATCATTTGGCTGGGATAGGAAACGGTCCTCTGAAGTCTATAGCCCAAATTTCAAATGTGAGATTAGGGTTTATAGATATCAAGGGAATTTATATGCTCGGCAGGGGTCGACCAAGTCGTTGACATCTGTCACATCGACTAACAAAGTTTTTGCAATCTTTATGGATTGTTGGCCACCATAATCCTGATTGTTGGATTTTCTTTGCAGTGGTGTCTACTTGGAAATGTCCTCCTGTAGGTCCATAGTGTGCTTCATGCATGATTTGTTCTCTCTCATGGTCGAGTACACATCTTCTAAGAATGTTGTCTAACCCCATTTTATACAGAAATCCATTGATGAGGCTGTAGGGTGCAGCTTTCATAGCTAAGATTTGTTTTTTCTTGGTGTTCAGACCTTCTGGTGCCTGACCTGTCTCTAGGAACTGAGCTATTTCTTCTAGTTCTTCAGGGACTGCTTCTATGCGGAATAGATGTGCATCCAGAAGGTCATCATTGACTCCGGTTGGTTCCTCTCCTGTGTCTATACGCGATAGGTGGTCAGGTCCGACATTTAGCTTTCCTGGTCGGACCAAGACTTGAAACTCAAATTCTTGAAAAAGAAGTATCCATCGACAAATTCTTCCACGATGAAGGGGTTTATTAACAAGGTACTTCAAATATTGATGGTTGGTATAAAATATGAAAGGGTTGGCTAATAGGTAATGTCGATACTTTTGGAGTGCAAAGACCATACCTAGGGCTTCTCTTTCAGTGGTCAAATAGTTCCTCTCAGCCTTATTTAATTTTTGACTGCTGTATACTATAGGGTAATCCATCCCATCGTCCCCTGGTTGAGTCAAGATTGCTCCAATGGCAATTCCTGATGCATCGATATGCACATGAAACTTGGTCGACCAGTTTGGAAATTTAAGTATGGGGGCTTCGACCAGTTTTCATTTCAGTTTGTCGAAGGATATTTGGAATTCTTCTTTCCACTTAAATTCTTGGTCTTCCTTTAGTAATTCTTCTAGAGGGTAGGTCATGTCTGAATAGTGTCTTATGAACTTCCTATAGTAGCCTGTATGGCCCAATAACACCCAGACCTATTTAGGGTTTATTGGGGGTTTTAGGTCGAGGATGATTTTTATTTTGGCAAAGTCGACCTTTATACCGTCTTTGCAGACAATATGCCCTAAGAGTATGCCTATGGGAGTCATAAAAATACATTTCTTAATATTTAGGGAGAGTTGTATCTGTTGACATCTCTCCAGCATAAGTCGGAGCCATGTGCAGTGATCCTTTAGGGTGGAATATATAGTCCAGTCGTCGAAGTATACTTCCATGGTATTATAGATATACTCTTGGAATGTTTTGACAACAATTCGAGAGAATACTACAGGTGCATTCTTCAACCCAAAAGGCATAACTCTGTAGGCAAAGGACTCAAATTCACATACAAATGTTGTTTTCTTTTGATCCTCTTTTTCTATGGGTACTTGATTATATCCTGAAAATCCATCTGTAAATGAATAAAATTCATGGCCTGCAACTTCATTTAGGATTTCATCAGCATAGGGGCTGGAGAATGGATCTGTGAGTGTGACTTTGTTGAGCTCCCTAAAGTTGACACAAATTCTTAACCTGGTCGGGTCATGTTTCTTGGGCTATACAACCATGGGACTTTCCCATTCCGACTGGTCGATAGGGTAAATGATCCCTGCTGCTAACATGTTGTCTATTTCCTTCTTAACTATCTCCTTATATTTATGAGCTAGTTTGTAAGGTCGTTTCTTGATAGGTCGGACATCAGGTTTAGTATCTATTTTCATTTCTCCCATTTCTTGTACTAACCCTTTTAAGTCTTTGTAGTCCCTTGCAAAGACAGCTTGGAATTCTCTAAGTAAGTTTATGATTTTGGTGGTTTGTTGTTCATTCCAGTAGTCACCAATCTTAGCTATTTTTGGACGGTCGTCATTTGAAATGTCGACCTCCTTAGTTTTCACTTTGGCATCCAGCCACTCTGGTGCTTTAGCTTCATTGATCGGCTGACTTCCTTCTTTGAACTGTGAGAATGTAGCCGGAAAGTCGGCTGCAGTCATTCTGTCAAGGTCTGGTTTGTTGGTGGTCTCGACTTTCAAGATTGAGTAGATCATTTTGGTTGTTTCAATGTGGTCGGTCTTCCATCGAAAGCTATTACCTTCTGTGTGTTCATTTTCTAAGTGTAAACATGTCGACAGTGATTTTGATTTAGCTTGTATCTTGTTACAGTTCTTGATTTGTCGATGGTCTTGGACGGGTTGTTTTTCTGTCGGTTGAAGAAACTGTTTGATTTGGTGTGCCCTTCGGCCTTCGTATCATTGCCCGTTCTGGTCATTGGTATTATTTTTCTCATTGCTTTGCGCCACTGCATTCATCTGGTAGACCGTCTGATAGTTCTGTCTGTTTTTCAGGTTTAATTGACAGTCGACCGTATTGTGACTTTTTGTCTCACAAATGGCACACCAGGAAGATTTTGCGTTCTTCATGTTAAATGGACATTCTTTCGTAGAATGATCTCTGGCCTCCTGGAAAATGTCACAAAATACTTGAGTTTGCACAAAGAAGACGTCTTGTCGACTGTATTCGTGTCGACAATTATCTTTCAAGTGTCCGGCCGTCGAACATTTAGTACACCAGATTTCTTGATTTTTGAGGGTCAGTTCTTTCAAGGACTTCTGCACATTCTCAAGCTGTTCTTCTATCCTGTGGTCTGTCGGATAGGCAGGTATGTCTTCGTCCATTTCCACCTACAAAGCTTTGGTCAACGCATCTTCATATGTCTTGAACATTTCCAGACTAATGTGTCGGCGTACTTTTTGTGATAATCCTGTAAGGAACCATTGAATTAGTAGTTGCTCATCAATAACATAATCTAATTGGCTTAATAGGTCCTTCCAGGGTTTTTCGTAGTCGCGAACTGTCTCCCCTGGCTTTTGCTACATTGTCTTGAGCTTTTTGGCGGCCAGGTGCTTAGCGTCTGGGGTCTTGAAAAAGGATAAGAACTGTGCTTTAATCTCAACTTTCGTTGCTCTGGGTTGCCTTTCCGAAAAGGTCATGTACCAGGTCAGAGCTCTTTTTCATAAGGCTCCTGCGAACTAAGCCATCTATCGGTTTTCATCCGTCACCTGGTTTGCTTCCTAGGTCGACTCGCAAACAAACCAATGTCGTCTGGGGTCTTCATCCCCCTCGTAGAGAGGAATGTGAGCTGATCCGTGACCCATGTCTAAATCACTTTCACTCCTCTCAAAAGTTGGCGGGGTCGGAGGTGTGGGTGGTGGTGAAAGTGGTGGGATTGTTGATGTAGTCGCTCCTGCGGAATTTTGGTCAACAGAACTTATGCCTCCATCGGTGGTCGATTCGTATTCGACGTACAGTGGGTTGTTGTGAATTTCTATTGTCGATGGTCCACTGAAACTTTGTGTGTGCAGGGCTACGTGTTCAATTCCTTCAAAAGCTGTACTTGGTGAGGGGGGTGCTCCTTCATGTGTCGGTAAGAGCAAGTAGATACTTCGGAGGGAGGGTGCCGTTTGAATCGTCACCCAGTTCCCTTCAAATGGTCGGTGTATGACAAGATGTCGTACAGTGTACGTATCGTCGCCTAGTCGACTCTAGATACTATAGTCACCAGCTCTTAGTCAGAGGTCGTCTTCGACAATAGTCTGTATTCTGGTATGTGGATTTAATGGGGAAAGGGTTGTTCCTTCACTGGGAGCTGTTAATTGGAGAGCTTCTGGCTGCTCTATCCATACTTCTTCCTTCATAGGGGACACCTCTTGTTCTACGCCCTCTTCCTTTCGGTCATGACCCGACTCTGGCGGATTCTCTTCACGGTCGGTCTCCCTAGGGTTTTGTTCTCTGCGCAGCCCGTCGGCTCTTTCGCGTCTTGCTTCCCTTCTCTGCTGTCTTTCGTCCCTTTCTTGTTTCTAAATGTCCGGCATACTTTTGTACAGTACTATTTTCTCCAAGTCTTCTGCGGTCGACTTTTCATTACTGGTGAAGTCTATCCTACTTAGGTCGACTAGGATCCACTATACTCTACCTCTGACACAAGACCAGCTACCCCCCCATAGCCTACCCGACGCTTTTTAGAAAGCCCAGATAGCTCGAATCACTTGCTCAAGAAGTATTCCCACTCCCTTTCTGCAATAAATTTCTCCCACTTCCTCTGCTTTTTCGCCCAGTTGGTGTTTGATGGCTGTTCGCACAGTGGTGGTCTAGGTTCGACGATGTGGCCTGCTCCGTTCTCTATCAAGAATTTGAATAGCAAGGTCGGCAAGGAGCACAAGAATTGTTCGGTGAATTCTGTGTAGAATTTCGCTTTGATAGTTTCTACCGAAGTTCGGTCGTCAACTGCTTGCTCCTCACAGAAGTCGTCGGTGATTTTCTCAAACCAATCCGACAGATTTGTTCGTCCCCCTCGGAACAGTTTATCTAGCAACTACTGTTCTTTAGTCGCATCTGTTTTTCTCATCCAGAAGCTGCTTCAACAGTTGTGGCACAGACTTGACAAATTTTTCATGTGTCTCTGTGAAAAATATGGCTCTAGCTTCAGCGGTTGTTAATCTGTTTCGTCTTGCGTAATTTTGCAAGTAGTTCGCAACTTTACGGTCCCACCAGTCCTTGATCTCCTGCTCTGGTATCATATGTGAGCATATATTTTAGACATGTACTACCGACAACGGAACCAATGTTGTAATCTCACATATCACATAAGATTACCAATAATACATACTAAAACATAACTATAAATAAGAGACAAGAGACAAGAACAGATAGGAAAACAGATTATATTAATGTAATGAGTTCATACAAGGCGGAGAATTGAACTGCCTTCTTGCTTGGCTCAACAGCCTAATATATACAAGTTACAAACAGTTACAAAATAACTACCTATCGGTTCGGTGAACCGACACGACTGTTAGTTAGCCGACTAATCTTTCTAGTTAGTTGGCCAACCGACTTAGTCGGTTGATCGACTAAGTCGGCCCATTGACTTAGTCGACCGATCGTCTAAGTCGATCTTCATTCAAGTCAACTTCATCAACTTGCTCCTTCTACATTGCCTCACCCATGACGAGGCCGATACCATCCTCAATGACAATCATAGTGGAACCTGTGGTGGCCACCTTTCAGGCCTAGAAACCATGCAAAATATTCTATGTGCCGGCTATTTATGGCCCTCGATCTTCACCAATTGCATAGAGGTAGTCAAACATTGCCGTAGCTATCAACTTTTTCCCCCAAAGGTAAGAACCCCCGCACCCTTACACCTCGTAGTCACATTCGGGCCCTTCTACAAATGGGCAATCGACTTCATGACAATCAACCCCATTTCAGCTAATGGTCACAATTACATCATCATGGCATTCGATTACTTCACCAAGTGGGCCGATGCCATGCCCACAATCGATTGCAAAGCAGAAATCACAGTTTGTTTCTTCTTCAACCATGTTATTACATGATTTGGTGTCCCTAAACAATTAGTATTAGACCATGGGGCACACTTCCAAGACGTCGTATGGGATGAATTATCAACCATGTTAAATTTCAAACACCAGTACTCATCATCCTACTACCCTCAGGGCAATGGCCAAGTTGAAGCAGTCAACAAAATCATCAAAACAATGCTCCAATGGATGGTAGGAAATCACAAAACCAACTGGCATCACACGATATTCTCTGCCCTATGGGATTATTGCATATCCACAAAAACTGTAAACGATTTCACCCCTTTCTGCCTAGTACATGGCATTGAATCGATTCTCCCTATAGAGTGCCAAATCCCATCTCTCTGCCTCGCGGTGGAACTCCTTCCTGATACTTCATCTTTATAAGAATGACTCCTCCAACTTGAGAAAACCATAGAAGACAGTTGAGCTTCCCTCCAAGCCATCGAAGTAGAAAAAACATGATCAAAGATCCAATATGACTCCCATGTCCACCCTCGCGCCTTCAGCGAAGGTGATATAGTTCTAGTCTATGACCAGCCCAACAATAAATTAGACAAAGGAAAGTCTAAATCAATTTGGTATGGCCCATACATTGTCCACCGTTGCCTTGGAAAAGGGGCATACACCCTCATTGACTCTGATGGATAACTCTTCGAGAACCCCTGCAATGGTCTTCACCTCAAGAAATTTTACGCTTAACATCACCAATGAGTTGCTTCAAGATTTTTTTTCTTATTTTTCAACGTTTTTTAGCAAAAATCAGAGGCAGCACCATTAGTTGCTAGTCCAAAATCACCTGGAACTAGTTTGAGACACCTCTTATATCTCTAGGCTCAAATTTCTATCTCTTTATGAGACCATTGTCTCATGTTTAATAAGTCAATTTTAGGGCCATTTCCCACCAGTGACCTTGATTTACGAGCCATGACATGATGATGTGAGTGTCTACGGACCTATACTTGCATCACACTTCTCGACTGCAACTTACGTGAGTTTTTCGGTCCGCTGCCCATTAAGGACTGTAACTTTAGCTTTTATTTTGCATTTTTAACATATAGTTGTCTTTTCCATTCACCACACCTGATGCGTACATCTAGACCATCATCCATAAAAAAATTTATTTTTCTTACATGTATTTGGCATATAAATGCCTCTAGACTTGTACTCACAGTGCATGTGGTCAAGTTCATCCAGCACAACACACACACACGCTCTCCTGAC
The DNA here is from genome assembly GCA_001517045.1 of Pseudotsuga menziesii. Taxonomy (NCBI): domain Eukaryota; kingdom Viridiplantae; phylum Streptophyta; class Pinopsida; order Pinales; family Pinaceae; genus Pseudotsuga; species Pseudotsuga menziesii. Next base: position 103,887 of record LPNX010932967.1, read on the forward strand.
CTCTGTCCGAGAGCCACCTTGGTTTGCATGCCTCTGCCACACTGACTCGCAGGCCTCTTCCATGATCTATCCCATGCATGTATTTGTATGTTTGATAGCCTTCTACTCTATCCATACCAATACATGTGTGGGATAGATTGCGGTAGAGGCCTGCAAGTTGGTACGGCAGAGGCACACAAACCGAGGTGGCTCTTTCCACCGTCCCGACATGGGGCACCACATGTGCCACCATCGGTTGACCACATTCATGTTTTTTTTAAGCTCTTTTCTGACTCCTTAAAACAATGAAAATATTTCTAAGCACAGCTGCTTCCTTTCCCACTCACTAAAGTATAGGAAAGGGCATCTACATCGTCTCGTTTATCTCCTTTTGCAGACCATGTAAACCACTTCATGAAAAGGACCTCCTTGGCACACTCAAGCCAAGACCGTTCCCCTCTGCATACTTTTATGCTTTCTTAGGTAGAGGGGCTGCACTTTACGAAAACGCTCACCATCGTTTGTCACTAAGCTCTTTTTCAGCCGTCTCAACAAGAAAAGATTTCCGAGCAAACTTGGTTTCCTTCATGCTCGTAAAAGTATTTGAATTACCGTCTAGCCAGTATAGGTTTAACCTTTTCTGGCCTGATTGGACTACCAACAGTAAATAAGTCTCTCATCCCCTCTAGGATGGGTGAGCTCTCCAATGTATACTTTTATCCTTTTTCAGGCACAGGACACTACCAACAAAAAAGAGCCCCCACTGGAGTCTTCTTCATGCTTTCATACTCTCTAAAATTGAAAGCACCATCGAGCATTTACCTTCTTGGGCTCGCCAAAAATCCACGAGATCATAACACAACAGTGTCCCTAGACACCACCCCACAGAAATTAGTTTGGCAACATCCCCAAATTGGGTCGCCTTTGTTCAGAGTACTCCATAATGTGTCTTCCTTGGATCCCATCAGTATCAAAAGTGTCCACCTCCTCCAAGTATTTCCCATCTGTAGCAACATTCCTGGTATTATAGCTATTATCTCATTCCCTTGAGTCAGTTTCATTTGCTACCTGGTCTGCCCTGTCGTTATACTCCAAACAAAGGAATTTTGAGTCTCCCACTCCCCCCCTACCCCCATTTAGTTCTTTCCCTTCCCTCCCCCCCCCCCCCCCAATTCAGTGAGTCAGTCCATATATTACTTCACACCTTTCGGTTTTCTCCCTCATGCTTCTGGTCAAGGAAACATCATTGCCTTGGCTAGGGGCAAGTCTCCCTCTGTCGACGCCAACACACATATTCCAGAGGATAGAACCAGAGGTCCCTGTACCTTTGTTTCATTGACATCATTGATGAGTTCCTTGGACCACTTGAGAGAAGTCCTTAGTGTCTCTCGGGATGGTTGTTTCTCACGTGCTCGACTTCGACTCCATCATCGCACCATTGAGATTCATGCAGGGTTTGTTCCACACAGTACTTGGTTGAAGACCCCAGATGTCACCCGACTCTATCACATTGGTGAGTCCACTCGAGGGACCTAAAAAGGTTATGTCCCTTATCATTTATGGGTTGCGTTGGAGACAGTGATCTAAAGCACTAGCAGTGCTTCGATATACCTTTACGATTGATGCAGCATATGTGTACCACAGAGACTCTGACTCTCAATCAGCGAGTCCACATAGCTATGAACCAAATCTAGTAGACCATCAGTCATGAAGATATAGCATTCCATGAGAATTCCATGGGTCCAATGTACCAGATCAGTATTGTATTCAGCCTCACATGGAGGAAACCATTATTGTAACATCGGTTGTATATGATTGGCTCTTGTATTTTAGAGCATAGATCAAATTATTCTTTTGACATTGTCACAAGCATGGGGATTCCCGCCTCGTCCATATACATGTCACACATTCATTGTATCTCACCCATTGATGGGAACCAAATTAATACAAAAACCAAAATCCACCATGCCCCAGCCCCGAAAGCACCACCTCTACACAGCAAATCCTATGATGTCCGCCGGCCATACGTTGAGCTCCTTCCCTCACACATCAGGGGGCAATCTGTTAACCCAAAAATTCCCCACTTATCTATCAATGGCCTACACCACTCAAGGACACCATCTCACAACTCTCATATCACTCCATTAGACCTTCCATTAGACCCCCACACCTCCAAAATAGCCTAAGGATGAAGAAAAAGGGCTAAAAACCCCAAAAAGGAACCCAAAATAGCCCCCTAGGAGCTAAATCCCTCAAAATGGGGCTAAAACCCTAAAAGGGGCTAAAGTTAGGGCGGAAGGGGCTAAAGCCCTGACCAAGCGGTTAAAACCCTAAAACCCCTTGGAAAAGATATAAAAGGAGTGTGGGGGGTCACTCTCAAAACACTTATCCCATTTCCTATTGTTATGATGCCCGTGGGTGCTTTGAGACCTTTGCCTCTCAAACCACCCACACCCCCTCTCCTCCATCTCCATTTGCATTTGAGCCATTGCTCCCCAACCAAGAGAGAGGCTTCCACAAGCTAGGGCATGGTGGCCCATTCCCACTAGAGAAGGTATACTTGTGCTTTCATGTTTTTATTCTTAGTTATTAAGTTTGCTTTGATTTCTAACCATTGTTTTTATTTTCATATTTTGCTTAGCATTGTTTGCAGGTTTTTCCATTGTAGCTTAGGTTTATTTTGTAGGTTTTGAATGAGGAACCCTAACCCATGTTTATAGAGGGTTTCATCAACAGTGCTCAGTTTGCTTCCTCTTCTTGCTTAGATTAGCTTAGTGTTAGTTTACTATTCTGTCATTTACATTTTTGTTTCATTTTTCAGCATTTACCATTAGCAGGAACCTGCCCTTCTGCCCTATAGGCAAAAGGGAGACATTCCTGTCCCTGTAGCAGGGAGAAATCCTTGCTACAATTCACATACATACTATAAAGGAAATCATTTATAGTTTTCACTCAAATTTGATCAACAAATCATCACATCTACTTAATCAACGAGCTGTACTAGAGTATTCCCTATACAAGGCATGGAAAAATACAGTGTGGTAATTTATTTCTATTTACTTTTTATTTAACAATAATACTACTGCTTTAAACAAAATATACAATCACTAACTTTATCAAAACACAATATTATTTTCTACATAAACCCTAACCAAACAAAAACATACATATATTTGAAAAGCTAATAAACATTTGTTGAATACAGTAAATAAATGATAAATAAACCTGAACAAAATAAAAACCTGTCAAATGATGAGGTGACAATAGCTTAAGGAGGTTGGTCCTTCCAACCTACTCCTGGAGAAATTTTAGTCTGCACTTCCTAAGGACCCTGATCCTATTTCCTGGTCCTCCTAGTAGAGTACTGGGTGAAGAATGTATCCTTAAGACCTTTTGTCACCTGACAGGTCAAATTATAGTAGTAAGAACTTCAGCCTAATAGCTGCATAAGTTCAGTTCTCAGCAGTTAACCCCTCAAACTCACTTCAGTAAGTCCCCTCCATCAAATTTCTCATGTGCACTTCATTCACATTGAACGCTCACATTTTCAGAATGAACAGCCTCCGTTGTCTTTAATGGGAAATTTTATAATAATGCCTAGGTATTTTGGGTTAGTTTTTACTTAATGAGCCACCTACTCCAATTCCACTTTCTTAGGGAATCATGACCAAAAATATAGGGAAGTTGCCACCTGCAATAGTTGGAAGTAGTTTGAGGATGTTGCAACTTGTCAGTATACTCTCCACCTAGTCTCCTCCACCAAGTGACCAGGTAACTCTTTTAACAGCTTCCCTAAGCTGTTGTCTCATCATTTATTTATTTATTAATAAAACATTCTAAGATAGATTAATTATTCTTGACCCCACTTGGTCATCAATTACAAACTTAGCATAAAATATAACATAATGTTCCTCAATAACATTAAATTGTTTTTGCAAATTAGGGTATGTGACAAAGGGCCTAGCCCATTGCTTGATATTTCATTTGGTGCAAAGGTTGAGTATGTCTGTTGGTAAGCATTATGAGTACTCTTGCGTCTCTTGCGCGATGTTTTAGGGCATGGTGCGGATAGGTGTTTCGCCATCTGCACCACCCTTTTCTTGATGGTTTTATGGTCAACCTGAGGTTAGGAGGTTGTATTCCCTACAACCATATTTTCCCGTGGGACTCCAGAGGGAATTCAGTCGATTAGGGTTTTTTAAAGATGGTGCTTCCGACGTTTTTTAGGAAGTTTGATGAGGCTGATTGAGTTTGGGAGTTTTTGTTGATTTTCAGCGGTGGAATAGGTTTGATATAAAACAAAATACCTGTATGAAATCAATAATAATTTCTAGACTAGGGTTTTGAGACAAGTGAAGCTTGGGCAAGTTGAGGAGGTAGAATTGTTATAGGGTTTTCTTGTTAAATTCCTCATTCATAAAGACTGTGTTTTTTTTTTACATAAATCGGTCAACATGCATGTTGAAGAGGTGAATACAATCTATATGTTTTTCTTGTTTATCACTATCTCAATTACTAGAGTTAGTTAGACTAAAACATGTTGCATGATTGTTATAGGTTGATTTCCGTTACAACAACATGCCAAAGAGATAGAAGAATAAATCCTAGGTGGCTGAAGAGGAACCTGAGGTAGAAGCAATAACCAGATTAGAAATCATCTATGAATACACCAAAGCCACTACTAGAGTAGAACTGGAATACAAATGGGGAGATATTTTCAGAATGATCTCAAGCCAGAATGTCCTTAATGCTGGGTTTGAAGACATGCCCATTTATGCCAATATTGAAAGGTCAACTTTGATGAAAGTGGATACTAGGCCTGAACTATTTCCATGCTCAGAAGTGATAGGTTGGATTCTACCCAGGGAAGATGTGATGAGAATGATCTAGAAAATACTACAAAGAAAGGCTATGCTGCATACATCCCTGCCTATGTGGCTATGGCATATAAACTACCCACACCATAGACCTATCTAATGGAAGGTTAGTTAATGGATGTAGGTTTGGATCTGGTGGAGATGGTAAAAAAGATGATGATTCTAGGGAAGAACTTCAGGACTAGACCTTTGGGAGAGTATGATACCTTAACTCTCCGTGCCGCATACAGATTTATTGCTTTGATGCTTAACAGGATTTTTGGTAGAGCCAAATGGAAAAAGTTTCAAGATTGGTTGGATACCAATCATCTTTTTTGTTGCTACACAAAGAACTATTTTCACCTGGGCCAGTATAGTGTCAAATAGTCTTGCATCATGTATAAGTGCAGCCTTGGGAGGAATATCTTGGAAGAAATCTGAATTCTACATGAGTTCTATCTTAATTGATTGCATACTATGCACTCAACCTTTCCTTGCCTTAAAATGAAATTGGGAGAAGGACCGAACCCCAGTGTACACAACTTATAAATTGTTTTGGGTTCATAAGTATTACAGCTATTATAGGGAGATTTGTGAGCATTTTATCATGCCCCTATATACTCTGATTTTCCTGACAGGATGTGATTGCATGTAAGAGGAAGAATTCAAGGTCATATAAGAGTTCGGGAGTTATTTTCTACCAGAGGATGGTTTGTATGTGAGGATGTATGGTGGTTCGAGAGCTCCTTCTCTACTCTAAAAATATGCTACCAATTATTTACTCCACAAGGAAGTTGTTAGATAGTTATACATTGATGGAGTAGGGAATTTTTTGGTTGAACATAAAAAGGCAATGTACCCTGCAGTACCTTTCTTCCTTGGAAGTTATAAATTTGCAAAGGTAGAAAACACAGCAGAGTTTGTTAAAGAATTAGAATATTTTTACTTTGGTGAAATAAACATTCATAGAAATGATTCCCATAACAAAGTAACTAATTACTGCAAAGAAGTTGGAGTTCATTTTGATTACATTGACTTTTGGGGAAAAGATGAGGAGACGTTCCGCAATGCTAAGAACATGAATTCCCTCAAGAAAGGGTTCAAGCAAAAGATAACAACTGTTGGTGGAAAAGGAAATGCTACAGAGAAAGCTAAGAAGCTTGAAGAGGGAGAGGCCAAGAAAAGAGAGGAAGATGCTATCATATTGGTACATGAAGTAAAGAATTGGCAGAGAAGAAAAGAAATGAGCCGCTGAAGAAGCAATTAAGAAGGAGGAAGAAGAAAATAAAAGAAAAGAGGAAGTTGAGATAGAGGAGAAATAGGGATAAAGTGAGGGCTTCAGGTTAAAAGAACCCCAAAAGGAAAAGTAGCCCACAGATCAAACTGATGAAGATTTGAGAGAAAATGTACAAGAAGGAAAATATACTATAGATCAAGGACAAGGACAGTCTGATATTGATCCATTGGAACCTATTGTTCCTTCTAGTAGTGTGTTAGGAGAAGGTTTCAATTCTGAATTTGATTTGATTCCTTTCATGCCTACCGAAGGGGAGGAAATACCTGATTTTAATACTATATTCTATCACAAAGAAAAGAAGAGGATTGTTAAGAGGACCAAGAAAAAGGTATATACCAATAAAGAATCTCCCATAGACCTATCCGTCAAACATCAGCAAACATTGAAGCAAGAATATGAGTCAATGGAATTCGCCAGTAATATCACAGAAGAATTTAAGAAAACAGTGAAGAAGACAAAGACAGTTTGTGCCGAATTCTGCTGGAGAGTGCTCTTCACATATAATCAGTGTCATATTTCTGCTGAGAAGAGATTGGAGGTGCTACTTGAACATGAACTATTTTTAAAACATTTACAAGACAGATATAATGAGGATGAACAAACAATCCAGGAGGTCAAGGATTTGGATGAATGGATATTAAAAAATGAAGTAGCACATGCAGCCATGAGCATACACTTATGGGAGGATTAGAGGCACTTGATTCCTACTCGAATAAAGGGTGTGAAGACTCAAGCTGCCAAGTATGATATTAACATTTGATTCCTCGAGCCTTCTGGGTTTGAAAGCATAACATCAAATGCTAATGCATGGAAAAGTTTCACGAACGAGCAAGTTGGGGCTTCCTAATGAAATGTTTTGGAATATTGATAAAGAATGTAATATATTATATTTATTTTTTTTGTTCACAAGCAAAAGGACAAATGTTTTGTAAAGGAAAGGTTGGGGAAGCTCAAGAGGCAATGAGGGGAAGCCCAAAAGTTTTTTTTTTGTACAAGTATAGGAAAGTTTTAGGGAGTAGGGACCTTTTTTCAGACCATCTTTCGGCAATATTATTATAAGGAGAACTAATTCATATTATAATAAAGAGTTATACTTTTCGTCTAGAGAAAGCACTATGGAGTTTCAAATGTTTTCCATGGGCTAGTTGGATATGAATTGTTTCAGTTTCATCTTGTTTCCATGAAATGTGAGATCATTCTAAGTTATGAATTCCTTCCTGTTGTGAATGTGCTCTTGTTTATTTCTATGAAATTTCCACAATCATAGTTGAGTAATGAATGTTTTAAATTAACAATGAGCTATCTCTTTGTTCATATTTATGTTGATATTCATGTGATCTGAAATGTTAACAGCTATCTGTAAATTTCTTAATGCATGTTATATGTAACACCCCAGTTTTGACCCCATTTGCATTAAATGTATATGAATTATATATTGTAATTAATCATGGTGTGGAGCTAAAGGCAAAATCCCCGCCATCGATTTGGTTGTTTTATGTTTCGGCGATGGAAATCATTGCCAATGGTATATTGTGCTATCTGGCACATATTAATTCTAGCATCATGTAATTATGCATTTTAATTAAAATAAACCCCAACCATCTATGTCAACGCAACCATAATGAAAAGGGCATGAATTTCCTAAGGATAAGAAGGGGGAATTATTAAACTTTGAGCATATGGGGAAAATCCATGTGTCAGTTGTTAAACCCCTTTGACTTACTCACCTTTCTTTGTCCTATCAGCCAGCTACCACATTAAACCTTCTATTGTTAGTTAGGGAAGTTATTGTTGGGTAGTGGTGTGTGGTAGGACTATCAGCCCTTTCCCACATGCACACTCCACCAGCAGATTCTTTCACTTCACATGGGCAAGGAGGAAAAGACTCCATTCTCCATTCTCCCATTCTCCCATTGTTTTTTCCATCCTCATGCACAAGCTGGGATTTTTCTCCTCACATGCAGGTTGGGATGCTCCATCGTTTATTCACGCAGAGAGCTGGAGAAACCGTTTACTGTCACCCATGATTTTTGTGTGCTGTGGGTTCATTTATGTTTTGGGTTTGCTGTTGTTCTCCCGATGAATTATGGTTTGGTGTAGGTTCATTCATGTTGTGGTTGCTGTTGGTTCATCCACGAATTTGGTTGTTGTTGGGTTAATCCACGGTTTTGGTTTTCTATGGGGGAAAATACGTTTTGGGTTTTCACTTAGTTGTTTTGGCCACACTAGGGCCAAGAACATCTCTGAATCACTTCACTTGGTCTGAGTTGCGTTCATCGTTTTGGTCGTCATCCAGTTTTCTTTTGTTTCTCATAGAGCTATGAATTGCTTGGTCTTGCTACGTGTATGCAGTGTTTGGTCTTCGGACTATGTTGGAGTGGGAATGAATTTTGGAGTATGATTGATAAACCTGGTGTGGTTGGAAGCCACAAAGATAGAGCTAGAGGGTTGGATTTCTTCTCCATAACCCCTGAATAGCACTGGAAGGTAAGTCGGGTTCTGAGGGACTGTGTAGTGAAGAAGGGGCTGATTTCCTTGTGTTGGGTGTGTGTGGGTGTCCTAGAAGTCAGGATCATTCTAGTGTAGGTATCCTTAGCTCTTGAATGAGCTCACCACCTTAGCATTCAGCTTTTCCCAGCTCCTTGATGGCCTGATAAACCCAACTGTGTTGGCTTGGATGATTTGTGTATCCTTGGCTATGTGTAAGCCTGCTTGTTCCTTATTCCTTGGGGAATCATGCCCAACTCGGGGGTGGCAGTGTTGCTGAGAGGTTAAGGAGCACACTGGCCCATGGTTGGGTGGAACATTGCAGCCACGTAGTTGGTTGCGGGACGAATTCCTCACAAGATAAGTATTCTTGTATGTTTCATCTCTGCAATTATATTCGCAATTATATTTGATGTCTAATGAATTGTGATGAACATGTTGAATGCTTGAATGTATGGTTTTAATTCTACTGTATGTTGAATAATTATGCATCTCTACATGTTTGCTTCAAAGCATTTTATTTTGTCAGTTTTTAATTTATGTACATGTTCATGGGGCTAGATGCCCAGATGGCTAATGGGTTTGGTAATGTCCTCTTCGTCGGTTGAAGGGTCAGGGACGTTACAGATTGGTATCAGAGCTCATGTTGTAGAATGGGCCTCTATGGGCCATGAAGAATTAGCTAGTAGAGGCAGGTTTCCCTTTGCCTAGCATAAACCAAAAGAAAATCTATGAATGGCAATAAAATTTCAACAAAAAATTTCTTAATTGTCAAGCCCGTCAGATCATCAGAAGACTTAGTCGGAAGCTCCTCTGATGTAGTGGATAGCTTTGTCAGAAGACCATCCGATATAGACCTTGACGATGGTAAGAGATAGAGGAAGTCTGAGCCGATGAAGTAGCTGGAAAAGCATGAAGGCACTACAATGATGGCAGAAGAAAGATGATGAAGGCACTGATACATCAATAGGAAAAGGAAGATGGAGCTGATACATCGGCTGGGTTAGCAGACTTGAGCCATAACGATGGCAGTAGATAGTACATGATTGTGCTAACATGGGTGAAAATTCAAAAAAATTCTAAGTATTAATATCATCGAAAGGATTCAACTGAAGACCGCCGAAACGTTGGCTTAGATCAGCTGAAGACTGCCGAAACGTCGGCACATTTAGAAGGAAGGATTTTCGATGCTTCCAATGGAGAAAAGGTGAAGACAAAGCTGAAGTGTCGATAGGGATCTCTTGAAAATAGCTGAAATGTCAGCAAAATTTAGATGATTGGGTAATTGATGCGTCGACAGAAGGAAAAAGAAAAATTTTCGAAAATTTTTCTAAGTATAGAAAACGCCGAAGAAATTTAGAGGACTGGATCGTCGATACATCGAAAAAATTTCGAGGATCAGAACATCGATACATCGGAGAAATTTAGAGGGTCACTCTAACAATATGTCAGAGAAATTTAGAGGATTGGTCCATCAACACATTAGATAAAGTTATAGGATCAGACTGCCGATACGTCAGAGAAATTTACAAGATCGGATCGTCGATATGTCAAAAAAAATTAGTGGATTGGATAGTCGATGAGCGTCGAAAGACAGATGAAGTTCAGACCACTGAGGTGTCAGAAACATAGTCCACTAGAGACCCAATACGTCGCATGGTTAGTTGGGAAGAGCTCCGATTTTAACAAAGAAAATTTTGAGTTTTCAAGTGGGATTTCTCAGCGGATTTCAGCAATTTTTCAGTGGGATTTTTAGTAGTTTGTTAGTGGATTTTCAGGGCTGAGAAGGAGAGAAGTGGCAGCGATATTATGCACCAAATTGTACAAAAAAAAAACAAGGGTATTGTCCTTGACTCACCCTGTAGTGGTGCAGGGAAGCCACAAGGGGGAAAGCCCCCTTGACCCTTGTCGTTCCCCTGAGATAGTTGTTCTTTGAAGAAAATTATGTGTTTTGGGAAAACTTGTAATTGTATGACTTTTTCGAGAGAAGGTAAGTAATTCTGATTTGTAAATGTTATGCATCTAACAGTTGTGTTACTAACACGTTTGTAGAATCATAGTCACCTTCAAGGGCAATATTCCAGGTAGTGCATTTTAGTAAAGTAAGTGGTGGTTTAGACATGAGAACCCATGATAGATTAGATGCTTGGGATTCCTATGAGTGTGCATGAGATTCCATGGGAGAAAATGTACAAGTTAGAAATGATGACATAGATTCTAATGGAAGGAGATTCCAAGAGACACTACCAGATATTGCAGCCACCATGAAAAGCTTGATTAAAGCCCAGGAAGAGTAGTATCAGTTGAATGCTGCTATGTTGCAGAGTTTAACAGACTTGCAAAGAAATATAGACTCTAGACAAGGTACAGTAAAACTAGAAGGAAGTAAGAGCAGTACTAGGAGATGAAGAAGGATTTCTAGTAGATCATTTGACTCAGAAGAATCCAGTGGGGATTCTTTCTCTTCTTCTCGTAAAGGAAAGAGAAAGAGGCACCATAGGGATTGCTCTCGAGATGAATTTAAGAAGGCTAAACCTCCTACATTTGACGGTGAGGTAAATACTGGACAAGAGGCTGAATATTGGCTTCTTGGGATAAAGAAGTACTTCCAAGTTCAGGATTATTCGGGAAACATGAAGGCAAGGGTTGCCATATTCAATTTGAATGGAAGAGCATCCATTTGGTGGGAACACTTCAAGCAAGTAAAGAGGATCACTGAAAGGAGACTTAAGTGGAAACAGTTCAAGAAGTATTTCAAGCAGAAATACCTCTCTAACAGGTACTATGATGACAAGATTAAGGAGTTCCATGAGCCGATATTGGGACAACAGACCATGGAAGTGTATGCAAATAAGTTCTTGGAATTGTTGAGGTATGTCAGGTACATCAAAGATGAAAAAATGAAGGTCCAACATTTTCTGAGTGGATTGCCTCAGCCTTACAAAGACAGAATTGAGTTTTATGAACCTAGAACTCTTGAAGAAGAAATTAGGAAGGCTAAGTATTGCTATGAGCAAAGCAAAGGAAAACGTGATTACCATAAGGCATGGAAGGACAAGAAGAAT
>LPNX010932967.1:125716-146068 GCA_001517045.1 Pseudotsuga menziesii
CCCAACAGTACGAGTGTTATATCTGATTTTACCACACCTAGTGAATCAGACTTGTATGGCCTTCCCCTATCCCTCTGTAGACTCTTTGGACTCCATGGACCTTTTTTATACCTTTGATGTTTCCAATATCATCCCTAAAAACATGCTTAAGTTTCTATATGTGACTTTTAAACCCTTCCTCACGTATATACGCGGCTTTGACCCCTAAAATAGCGTACATCGGGATGTGTGCAAAAGGCCAAATTCTTTTGGAGTTTTCCTTGACATGGATCCCACTCACTTATCTCCTATTCTTCCATATGCCTTGAGATCGCTTAGATTTGACCCTTAATTGCCCCATTGAAGAGCTATATAAGGAACCCTTTGGATACATTGAAGAATATGTGAGAATTAAGAACAAAGAAACTATAGTCAATAATTGCCGAAACTTATGCTTGAGTCTGCATCTGTTTGTCCCTTGGAGCACTTTGGTGTTCTTCGCAAGCTTGCCTTTTTCTTGTGAGCTTTCTATTGAGAGATGGAGGATTGAGGTGGTGGAGGCCTAAGTGGGGGATTCATTTTCTTCGATTCGCAGACGTGCTGATAGAGGTTGTATTCATTGTAATCTCTTATTTTATATTAATAGAAATATATTTTCCTGTCCAATAATGTATGTTTGAATGAATATTTTATCCATGGATGATTTCAAATGCTTATACATTGTTGATTATATATGCTAGAGTAGATCTAACACCAATATAACATGCTTGTCTTGTTTACTGATTGTTGAGGAAGTAATTTATTAATTCAAGCTGGAGTTGGAAAGCTCAACGGGGATCTACTTCAACTGTCCAGAATAAGGAATGAGTTTTGATCCTTTAGTGTTAGATATTTGATTTCTCTTACATATTGGAAAGGATTGATTTCTGGAGTCAAGCTGTCTGATGTGGTACCCCAAGCGATAGGAATTTCTCTCCATAACAGAATTGGTGACTTCGCTGGGGAGTTCCTAGTAGTTGTCCTTTGGGGGTTTTTTATCAGCATTCAATGACTTTGAATTTCTCTTATTTCTTTGTTTCTATGTCGAGTCTGGGGGTATGTATTCCTGGTAGTGTTTGATTAGTGTGAAGTTTGTCTCATCTTGTCTATTTTCCTTTGTTTTTATGCACTTTTCTTCCTATACGCAATTTTTTAACTCACAGTCGTGTACATACACGGTTTTCACTGATATATGCACGTACATACGTAGGTTTACTGCGAACAATTGCGTATGCCCTTAGTTTTTTCTTCTAGAGGAATATTTATTGTTCTTGGGTGAATTTTGATAATTGCTAAGTCTCCTTTGACACTGCTAGAGTCTGTATACACCTCTATTTCTGACCAGAGACATTTTTTTTTAGGGTAAATTTATTTTTTAAGAATGTTCTTGTCATTGCCTTTTCGATTTTTTGTTTTGGGATTAGTGCATTAGATTTATTTTACCTTATTACTTTGTGTGAGTGTTGTTTGAGTGTGCTTGCTGAGTCTAGGGGTAGTAGAATCATTCTTTTGCTTTAGTATCTCATTTTTGTTTCAAAAAATCCAAAAATATTTGCTTATTTGCATCATTATGCATTGCATTTTTGCATTTTACATGTTACTTGCACTAGGTTTTGATTTGAGGTATTAGTCAGGAATTCATATAAAAATGATTGCAATTATCATTTGAAGAAAAATTTTGCATTTCATGTAGTAGCATACCCTGTTTTCATTACACACAATGCATTTGCATTGATTGTTAGGTGTGCATTTTACTTTATGTTGTGTCATAACACCATTAGTTAGACAACCATCCACCTCTTTTGAGTAATAAAGCCAAATAAAATCAACGCTTAATTAAAATGGATTACACCCTTTTCTTTTATAGGGTTCACCAACAAGATTAGGTTTTAGGGTCTTGGAATAGTTTATTATCAATAAATTCTCCAAGACCACTAAACAACAACATGTATGTGTCTGTCCAGGTGAGAGTGTGAAATTCCTTAGTATAATCGGTGTTTCTCAGGATCCTCCTCTCGAAAGGGAGTTAAGAACGAGGTAGTGTGAGCGTTTATTGATTGGGATGACCCCTAGTCATAACTGAGTAGCACCAAAGATATTTCTAGGATTGTATTTGTATCTGGGGGCTCTTTTGAGAGTTTTGAGCTTTGCTACCCTGCCCATAAGGTCAATCCCGCCTGTGATTGTCCGCTTGAGAATTGATTATATTAGGGTGACCTTAGTTTCCCTACCTAGGATATCGAGGGGGTACTCTGTAGGGGTTATTCTATGGGTGTCCCGACCAAGTTGGGGTCCGATAGCATAGTCACTTTACATGTTGAAGCTAATGGCCACAATAATTGGTTGTGTACCTCCGCTTATTGTGTGTATGGGAGTCTCAAGCCTCTCCTAGGTGAGACATACCTGCTTCATTTGGGAGCTCACTTATCCTACCCTTGATTGCTTTTGTTTGGCTTTAGATTTTATTAGTGTATGCTCTGTGCACGTTAGCTTGCTTAGGGTTTGCGTAATTAGAGAGTATTTTACATTTTTTTGTGTCATTGTGGATTCGGGTGTGGCTCCTTGCTGTTCTCGTCGTTTAGCAGGACTTTCACCTTCTACCTCTCCTCCTCCTTTGGGAGAGAGAAATAGATAGTCTAGGTAGACTACTTCGCACATTGATTCACACACGACAAGAGATCGTGAAGATGGTATTCCTGATATTTTTTCTCCACTTCAAGTGGATGACAGGGAATTTACTCCTACCTATGATCCTTCACTTGATATCCCTGTAATTTCTAAGTTAGGTCTTATAATTTATGAGATAGGTACTTTCCATGATAGACCTACTTACTCTAGCTATGATCCACCATTCACACATCACCGGTATAGAATACCAGATGAAGAGACTCACTATGAACCCATGAGCACTAGTTATGGTAGTTATGGTATGTTTGGTATTCCCACACATGATTTGACATTTCATGTTGAGTCGAAGTTTGAGCCTAAAACTATGCTTGGGGGCACTCCTATTCCTTACCATGCGGAGAGGTTTGGGAGCACAAGTCATATTGCACCTTCCATCCTAGCGGTGGAATCTACATCACATATTCCTCCTAGAACTAGGGTTAGTGATCCTATTAGGATACCAGATCCAAGACAAGTGACTATAGGGAACACCACGTACATAATTTCATAGGTCCTTTCATCCTTAGTTCCTTGTTCTTCGAATGTCATTCCTCCACCTCATTCACATGGTCCTTCGGGCCGGAATGTCGCTACGAGCCATGTTCATACTGCTGTTACTCGCACAGTTGTGTCTCAATTTCAAGTACCTCCTATTGTTTTGGGGGGTCATATCCCTACTTATGGAGGTCATGTCATTACTTTTGAAGCCTACATTCCTACTTATAAAGTGTCTCATAGGACATCTCATGGGATGTCTTATGGACCTTATTATGGGACGCAATATGGACACGGTTAATCATCTTATGGGTATGGGTATCAACAACCCACTTACTCTCCTAATTATGGCTTTGTAGCCCTACATAGTCAATGTACACCACATTATGGTGCTTCCATGCCACCCTACACGGGTCAAAAGGGAGGAGGGAACTATGGCCAAGGCCATGGTGGTTACAGTAATCAGACCTATGTGAACCAAAAATATCAAGGAGTAGTGCATCGACCTGCTCATCCTGGGCTCCCTTTCCTCGCAACGCTAAATCTTCCTGACTTGTCGAGACTGATGAACAATCTTGTATCTCATGACTTGGCTTGGCTTGCTGTCCCTAATAAGCTTCCCTCGGACATACCCAAGTTTGAGGGCAAACCAAGAGAGGATCTGAGCGAACATGTTACTACATTTCACCTATTGTTCTCTTCCAATTCCTTACATGAAGATTCGATCTGTTTAAGGCTGTTTGAACGCACCCTTATAGGACCTGTCATGAAATGGTATATAGAGTTACCTAGAGGGGCATTCGCTTTGTTTGATTACCTAGCGATGAATTTTCTCAACCACTTCTAGCTACCAGTGCGTTACGACGTTGGTATGGAACTCTTGTCAAAATTTTGGCAAGATAAAGACACACGTATCTCGGACCATATCCAAGAGTGGTGTAGACGGAAGAGGTTGGTTAAAGCCTTCATACTGCCGGAGTTTCTCCTCGAGTGGTTCCTTAAGTCATTATTTCCTTATATAGCGAAGGATGTTTCTACATCTGGAGTTCAAAATGATGAACATGCCATTTTTAGGGTGCAGGAATTGGACTTGATTTATGCTCAATCCTATTTGTTATATGAGATCATTCCCAATGCTCCGCATTCTAGTTTTGACCCCAAAGTTAAACCTGGACAACATGCTGATGGCATTGTTCGTTGTGCAAGTGCTAAGCCTGTGGATTCGGTTGTGCAACAGGTCAGTCAATTGTCAATCAACCAATCTATTTCAGGACAAGCCACGGCTTTGTCTCAACCCACCCAAACGGTGAGTGTGCTTTCGGTGCAATCGTCGGACCAAAAGGGTAACCAGCAACCCGGAAGGAATAGAAAGAAGGGTAAGAACAATTGTAAGGGTGGGAATAGGAATGAAAATGCTAATAGTAAAGACCAAAATGACCAAAATGATGGGGGGGAAAAGTAATCTAAATGTAAGGTTAAATTTTCTTGAAAGTTATGTAAGGATGATCACCTCATTTACTTGTGCCCTCGTCTAGATGAAGCCTCGAGATTCTTAGCGCAGGGCCCAGTTGTGCTGACCAACCCTTTACCTCACAATTAAAACATCAACTCAAGGACCCATGATCAGTCTGGTGGTGATCAAGATCTGCTAGAGGCTACTAGTCATGGTTGCATCAACATGGTGCGTGCTACAAAGGTTGTGACCCATGCGAAGGACTATGGTTTGTCACAACCCAAACCAAGAAAGGAATCTGATCCACCAGGGACTCCTTTGTGTATTAAAAAACCTGTCGATAAACTTGAAGCTGCACCTCGCATTCCTAAGGGAGTCCTTAAGTGTTCGGGGCACAATCCTAATGCCCGAGCCACCCAGAACTATTCTGTTGTTAAGGATTTGGGCCACACTCCTTGTGTGATGTTTGCACTAGAAGTACTTTAGAGTTTTCCTTCACAAAGGAAGGATTTGCTATTTTCCCTTGGTGTGAATGATGATAATTCTTCCTTTGTGATTAAATTTGAAACCGTGGGACTGCAGCCTCGCTTGCCTTATTATGTGTCTCTTTTGATTCATGTACAATGTCTTAACATGACCATCAAGTACACTATGATTGATGAAGGAACTACTACTTCTGTGATGTCTTTATCATGTTGGAAGTGTTTAGGTTCCCCTGAGTTGTCTAAATTTGGTACCATGTTGACTGGTTTTGATGGGAGATCATTTAGGCTGCACGGGATCCTTCCTTCCCTTAAGGTCCATTTGGGAGGTCGAGGTGGTTGATGCGCCCCTTGACTATAATCTCTTGCTAGGTAGGAATTGGATGTACATTATGCAAGCCATATCTTCTTCTCTATTTAGTGTTATATGCTTTCCATTTAATGGGAAGATAATTATGATTGATCAAATGTCATTCAAGAATCCGTTGGTTACAGCATATTCAGGAGCTTCGATACCGATTGTAGAACAATCTCAACCGGCAACTGGGAGTGTGGGTGTGGGCATGTATCCATCCCTTATGGGAAGTTTAGTTGTCCTGCACCTGTCCTTATGATAGGGTCTAGTTCCGGTGAGGTTTTGACATTTGTGAGATCGATGTATTTTCGCATGAACCATATGGAAGATCCTTGGATTCTTCCTACACTAAATACTTCGAGTGAGCCCATCATGATAGGCGTGCCATTTCCTGCAACTATGGTAGCTTATCAAGCTAATCTTTGGTGTGCTGCAGAGCCTCTTCCTTCCTCTTCGCAGATGGAGGAGAAGGACCTGTATGTGCTGCCTGCAAGGGTAGTTCAATATTCTCACATGCATGATTTCATTGATAGTGTTTTTCCTTCAGACGAATCGATTATTGAGGCCATGTTAGGGGTTGAGCCACCTTGGGAAGAATTGCATCATAGATCTTATTTTCTTCCCAAGCTTGACCGCTTGGAGCATGAGGACTTTAGGGAGGTTCTTAATGAGAGAATTGGTAGTCCCATGGTTCTGTTAAGCTCTCCTAGTCCGATGGATGATGGGAACATGGAAAATATATATCCTACCATTCCTATCAACATCTCTCATGATCCTGGAAAAATTGAGAATGTCTATATTGGGGCAGAATGTTCCATGCTAAGATTCAAGAGTACATCGAGCTGTTTAAAGAATTTCGTGATATCTTTGCTTGGTCTTATGATGAAATGCCAGGTATCGACCCTCACATTGTTGAACATGAGATTAAAACTTATCCCAATGCTAAGCCTATTCGACAACACTTGCATGCAGTGAATCCTAAGAAAGCACCCACGATTAAGGCAGAGATAGAAAAACTGTTGAAAGTCGGTTTTATCTATCCCGTTCCCTTGATGGAGTGGGTTTCAAATCCTGTTTCGATGGATAAGAAGTAGGGAGCGATCCGTATATGCACTGATTTCCATGACTTGAATTGTGCCTGTCCTAAAGACAATTTCCCCACACCATTTATTGTTCAAATTTTGGATGAGTGTGCAGGTAGCGAGGTTTTTTCCTTTATGGACGGCTTTTACGGATACAATCAGATACAAATTAAACTTGAGGACCAACATAAGACTTCCTTTATTTGTCCTTGGGGAACCTTTGCATATCGAAAGATGCCTTTTGGCCTTAATAATATCGAAGCCACTTTTCAATGGGCTATGACCTTAATCTTCCATGATCTCAAATAAATTATTGAAGTATTTTTGGATGACCTTGCTGCTCATTCTCGTATGAGAATGCATCATTTCTATCATTTGAGATTAGTGTTCGAAAGGTGCCGCCATTATTTAGTCAAGTTGAATCCTCACAAGTGCATCTTTTGCATGAATTCTGGTCACTTATTAGGGTTCATTGTCTCCAAGGAGGGTATAAGAGTCGACCCTTTGAAGGTAGAGGCAATACTTCAGTTGTCTCCCCTAAAAAACATTAGAGACATTCAATGTTTGCAAGGCATGGAAAACATCTTACGAAGATTTGTTGTCAACTTTTCCAATTTGACTAGAGGCTTTATGCATCTTTTGAAAAAGGACACCACCTTTTGTTGGGATTAGCGAGCCTAGAAGTGCTTTGATGCGCTTAAATGAGCCTTATCATTGGCCCCGGTGATTAGTACACCCAACTATAGCCATGACTTTCTACTTTATGTGGTTGCATCCATGGAGACGATTGGTATGGTTTTGGTTCAATAGGATGAGGAGCTCTAAGAGCATGTCATATACTACCTGATCCAGAACCTTATTGACGTGGAGGTCCATTATTCCCATGTTGAGAAGCTTGCCTTAGCTACCATACATGTAGTTCAACGGTTGAGACATTATATTCTCCTTCTTCAAACCTTGGTTGTAGCCCATGTCAATCCATTTCAATTCATCCTCACTCGAAGGATGATTGGGGGAAAGTATAATAAATGGATTTCCATCTTGCATGAATTCAATCTCGAGTTTGTTTCTGCAAAATCGAAGAAATCATTAATTTTTGTGGAGCTTATATCAGATTTACCAAGCAAGGAGGAGGAGATGGTTTGTGAAGATATGTTTGTCGATGAGCACATCTTCTTAATCTCAGCTTTGGATCCATGGTATGGAGAAATTATCATATATTTACAAACATTGAAGGTCCCTACTCACCTCTCACGGGATGAACGACGACGATTACATCACGTATCCAAGAATTACCTCATAGTGGATAACACCTTGTACCACCATGGGGTAGATTCCATTTGACGTCATTGTTTAACTCATGAGGAGGCTGAGCTTGTGCTAAATGATTTCCATGGAGGGGCATGTGGTGGTCATTTATCTGGGCTTTCTATAGCCCAAAAAATATTAAGAGCGGATTATTTCTGGCTATCGATATTTAAAGAGTGTGTAGATGTGGTCAAGAAGTGCCACCCTTGCCAGGTGTTTGCACAGAATATGCACTCGCGACCTACCCCATTACATCCCATCATCACCGCCGGTCCCTTCACTAAGTGGGGGCTTGATTTCATGGATTGAAACCTAGCTTTAGCTGGGGGGCATCATCATATCATAGTGGTTGTTGACTACTTCATGAAATGGGTCGAGGCCATGCCTACAGTTAAATCCGATGGTGAGACAGGAACACACTTCGTATTTAATCATATTATTACTCGATTTGGTATTCTAAAGGAGCTTGTCACTGACCATGGAAAGCACTTTCAAAATCGTATGATGGAAGAATTGGCCTCAAATTTAGGGTACAAGCAAGAGCATTTCTCCTCTTACTACCCTCAAGTGAATGGACAGGTTGAAGTAGTGAACAAATCACTCAAATCCATTCTCCAACGAACCATCACACAAAGTAAGACAAATTGGAACATTATGTTATATCCTACTTTGTGGGCTTATAGAACCACTATTAAGACTACCATGGGTTTTTCTCCATATCAACTTGTACATGGAGTGGAGTCGGTATTGCCGGTTGAGTGTGAGATTCCTTCTTTGAAGCTAGCCATAGAGCTCTTACTAGACACTTCCCCATTGGAGGAGCATTTGGTCCACTTAGAGCAACTTGATGAGCAGCGCCGAGATGCCTTGGTGGCTCTTGAAGTGAATAAGCGTCACGTTAAGGTCCAATACAATAAGTCTATTTGTCCAAGGAGGTTTAGTGAGGGAGATTTGGTCCTTTTGTGGGATCAACTAAAAGAACCCTTGGGGGTAGGAAATTTTAACCCCATGTGGCGTGGTCCTTACATCGTTAAACGTGTGTTAGAGAAGGGTGCTTATGAGTTAGTAGATTATGAGGGAATGGCCTTGGTGGAGCCTAGAAATGGGCTCTGTCTTAAAAAGTACTATGCATGATTTTCAGCCAAGGCTGACTATTGTATATTATTGTACATTTTTGCATACGTAGGTCTTTCTTATGGTGATCGGGTTTGGGATTAGTTTTTGTTTCTTTTGGGCAGATGTCAATGGAGTCTTCCACCTTCATAGGATTCGCGGATGGTGTGAGTCGTCACACTCAACACTCAGCCTCTGTTGCTTGGGTGATTTACACTCCTACAAGTCATGTATTGTCTTCAGGAGGTGTATGTTTATGGCCCTCTTCTAACAATGTTGCTGACTATAGTGATGTTATTGAGCTTCTACGAGATGCCATTTCACATGTTGTTCTCTCTCTTGAGGTACGTCTTGATTTGGAGTTAGTAGTGTCGTAGCTTAATGGTTTGTACCATGTGAGGGATTCAACATTATTAAAAAGATTTATATCTGTGAGATTGTTAGAACGGAAATTTGACAATATAACATATATACATGTTCCAAGAATTAATAATCAAGTTGTTGACTCATATGCTAACTATGTGTTAGATCGGCATTTGTTTCATAGACAATAAGCTCATCACAAACATAAATTTTTACACATGTAAATAAATAAATCAATCATCATAAAAAAAAATTTATAACCATCCAAAATGTGGTAATACATAGTGTCATAATACGAAAATGGGGCTCTCGAGCCACCAAAATATAAATACACGGTAGTACAAAATGTATCACTCCCAAGTATCTAAGCCTGTAGAGAAGGAGGGGGGTTGTGATCATGGAATGTCACCATGACTCTAGCTAGCCGTTGAAATAGCCACACCCATGCTTGTGGTACAACCGCCACCTAGCACTGCATGGCCTCAGGCAAGTCCTCGACTCGTGCCATGGGTACTCTGTTTGTCAGCCTCACAAAGTTGGTATGAATGCTTTGGAGCGTTTTCTTTGCATCCACATCCGTAATGTCATCCCCTCTTTCCCTCCGTTTATGATGAGGGAAGCCTTCAGGCCGTCGTGGTCCCACATTTGCATGCATATGATAGGATGTCGCTATGTATTGTAACCCAAAAACATGTCTTTTGATCCCACATAATCAGAAAACACAAAAAAATTAAATAACTCAAAAATTTTAAAGAGGGTCAAGGTTTGTTACCAATGCCACCATATGCGGATCCTAGCGATAGCGGCATGTTGAGGTCTCCTCAAAAATATATCCCCACATAGGGGTAATCATCAGTGGCAGCTATCTGTCATCGCCATCATGGAAAGAAATCAGCTAGATAGGGGTTGGACACCCTACCTCCACCCAGTCTGCGCATCGCATCTGCCCAACCCCGTTGGGCTAGATCTCGAACCCCGTGTAGAGGAACGTCAACTCTAGGGCTCAATCTCAGAACATGCTCAGTATGCTGCTGAAACTGAAGTTTCACACCCTTCCCATCTTGCAGTCACTGAGCTGTTGTTTCATGTTGCTCAACAATGTTGTACTCCAGTCATAAACTGTGGCCCTCATGCACTCCATGACATAGAACATCAATGGCCGCGAGGCTTGGTGGAGTGAGGCTAGCCCCACTATCCTACCCAGTGTCAGTAGAATGTCCTTTAGGCCTAGCACCTATATGGAGTTAGTTGGGATCTGACTCCCCACCATCTCCATGTTTGGATAATAGTACACTGTTATGTACTCATCTATAGTCAGGCCACCTTCGGGCCCGTGAGAGCGTAGGTTCACCACTTTCCCCCGTCGAGAATGTCCAATAATAAAGTATATGTCCTCCACTTCTATGGTGAGGGACATCTTGTCTATCTAGAACGACTCTGAGTCTAGATTCCATTAGTCTACTAGCATCTGCAGCAGTATTAGTTTTTCCCTTAAGCCACCAAGACACCAAAACTTGTAGAGTCCGCATGACCGCAAAGCTTATTGAGCCATTAGATCTTCCCTTACTGCCCTTTCTACATCATTGTGCTCACGTTCTCTCCATTCTAGGACCATCCTGCACATAAATTTTAAGTTTGATCCATTATAACACTTAAAAAACATTGAACGCGGCCACATATGTGACTGTTTTCTAAACAGCCACGTATGTACGTGACTTTGAGGTATTTTTTCGAATATATCCAGCCCTATATGCAGAAAATCCTTGATTTCTACATGGGTCAAGGCATGCATCTTAGATTGTCCTAGAATCCCAAATGAACCATGGAAAAAGATAAAATCTGCATGAAAATGAATGAGCAGGGCATGGGTAAGTACCTGGAAAAAACGGTAGTGGATTTCACCGGCTGGATTTCCTGGAATTTGCTATTGAAGTTCTGAGCTCAATTGGGTAAAAATTTCAAATGTTATATAATGTTTTGAATTTTTTACTATTTATAGAAATTTTTCAAATTTTTGAAAATTTTTACCCCCTTTTCTATAGTTTGGACCGTTTCCAATCCTTTTAGACCGTTTTGGACTAATTTATAATGTAAGAGACCATTTTAAGCGTCGTTTCGATCGTTACTTTGACCCGTTTGTGCTCGTTACAAGTATGATGTTTAAACTGTCATATAGGTTAGGTTTTACTGCCATTTGCATTTTGTACAACCTTATGACCGTTTCATTATAGCCTTAGGTACGAACCCATTCTATTATGTTATGGAACCTTCTTGTTGTTTTAGAAGTGGTATGATGTGAATGATAGAGCTTGACCTTACATGGGTACCCTAGTTAGCACCTTATTTGCATTTGGTGTCCATGCTGACATTTTGTCCCTTAGGGTGTGGGAGTCCATTGTATAGTATTTCCATGACATTTCACAAGAGCCACATACTCCTATTGATCTTTTTCTAGCCTATTTCCCTCAAGACTCCCTTATGTCAAGTTGTAATTGCATTATCATAAGCTTTGCCTGCCTTATTGAGCCTTACACTGGCTTCCCTGACTTTGAGTTTTATCCATATAGCCCGAGCTTGTCTCATGTCTAGCAATGCAGAGCCATCTTTTATATATTTTGCAGCTTGATTCCCTATTCTACCACGAGGGGACTTTCCCCCGAGTGTCTCTATCCTACACATGTATCCTTGCATTTAGCATAGGTATCTTCCACTGATTGGAACTAGTTTGTTTGCCCATATGACACTCGTCTCCTCCTAGTCTGTAACTATAAAGCAGTTTTATTCTTTTTGAAGATTTTTAAATATTTGAAAAAGACCAAAAATAATTTTAAAAACCAGAAAGATGGACAAGGAAAGATGTTATCTTTGGCAACTGTCGAGTCATGTCGCCTTCAAACAGGTCACTATATATCACAATTTTTCATTGGGTTTATAGTTTGACTTTAGGAGCTGTACTCATTTATCTAAGTTTATCTCAACCAACTGGTTAAGCTTCTAGTCCCTATGGAGCCTCTGTCGATGCCTCCTGTGTCACAGAGATGTCCCAATTTTGTATATCGAGTCTATGTTTCCTACATTCAGTCACCATTCAGTGTTATGCTCTTGTTTGAAGGAGCTTGAAACCTGAGTCGACCATTCCTCAGTTATCTTGACTTCGCATGTCGACCATTCCTGGTACAGTTACTGGTTCGTGCACCTTATGATCGAGTCCTTCCACATTATACAGCTTTGTTGAGTACCTCATGTTGGATGATGGGGGATTCCTTAATGCCCTCCTTCTAGTGGATTTCATCCCATCGACTTCAAATCATTTATTCTGGGATTGGAATTTAGAGTCATTTTCAGTTCCTTGAGACTTGCAGTCATCTGTGGCAGGTTCTCTCGCCATCGATAGTTCTTTGGGAATACATCAATGTCCCCTGATCGATGGATTCTCTCAAGTGTTCGACCTCAACACATTTATTCACACTTGTTAGTTTGCACTCTAGTACCTTGATTCCCATTATCATTATCGGTGGGTGATCTTGCATATGTTAATGGTATACATCAATGACTGGTAATCAGACGATGGACTACTATGTTCAACCTCGACACCTCTATTCACATAGTAGGACTTGTACTCATAGCGGTTTGTGTAAAAGACCTTCCAGATTGGTGGCATCTCTTATATGCTACCTCCTTGGTTGTGCTAGTGTTCATGAGATTTCAGCTCTCATGACTTGATTCCAGTATATGTCAGACATTTCCAGCCATTATGGAGATCTTGATCCATTGTATATCTTTAGCCATTATGGATATCTTGATCCTTCATATATCTTCATTATGGAGATTCTGATCTATGTATATTGTACGTGGCGATGACCTCTTATGTCTTATTTTGTATCATACCTATTCATGGCCATTGTACTCTTATTTATCCGGGACTGCTATATGTATTTGTAGTTATATACAGAGTTCTATCATGGTACTATGCTGATTAGGTGGCTAGTATTCCACTGGGTTCTTCATCACTCCACTTCTAGGATGGACTTATAATGTATTTCAGCCATCGTATGACCCCTCTGACCTCACACATTAGGGGGCATCTGTTATAGCTGATTTTACTCTGGTTAATCACACTTGTATGGCCTTCCCCTGTCCCTCTGTAGACTCTTTGGACCCCATGGACCTTTTCTATACCTTTGATGTTTCCAAGATCATCCCTAGAAACATGCTTAAATTTCTATACGCAACTTTTAAACCCTTTCTCATGTATATACGCGGATTTGACCCCTAAAACCGCGTACATCGGGATGTCTGCAAAAGGCCAAATTATTTTGGATTTTTCTTTGACATGGATCCGACTCACTTGTCTCCTGGACTTCCATATTCCTTGATATCACTCGGATTCTACCCTTCATTGCCCCATTGAAGAGCTATATAAGGAACCCTTTGGATACATTGAAGAATATGTGAAAATTGAGAGCAAAGAAACTATAGTCCATTGTTGCCAAAACTTATGCTTGAGTCTACATCCCTTTGTCCCTTGGAGCACTTTGGTTTTCTTCCCAAGCTTTCCTTTTGCTTGCAAGCTTGATATTGAGAGATGGAGGATTGAAGTGGTGGAGGCCCAAGTGGGGGATTCAGTCTCTCCGATTCGCAGATGTGCTGACAGAGGTTGTATTCATTGTAATCTCTAATTTTATATTAATAGAAATATCTTTTCCTGTCCAATAATGTATGTTTGAATGAATATTTTATCCATGGATGATTTCAAATTCTTATACATTGTTGATTATATATGCTAGAGTATATCTAACACCAATATATATAGCATGCTTGTCTTGTTTATTGATTGTTGAGGAAGTAATTTATCAATTCAAGCTGGAGTTGGAAAGCTCAATGGGGATCTACTTCAACCGTCCGGAATAAGGTACGAATTTTGATCCTTTAGTGTTAGATATTTGATTTCTCTTGCATATTGGAAAGGATTGATTTCTAGAGTCAAGCTGTTTGTTGTGGTAGCCCAAGCCATAGGAATTTCTCTCCATAACATTTACATAGAAAAAAGATGGGGGAGATGAGTACCCCATATCATTTATGAGAACTAGTCTGCAAGGGTATGAATTGAATTATCCTGTGATTTATAAACAAGCTTATGCAGCTTTTAAGGTGGTAAACCAATTCAGGCCATACATACTTAAGAATTGCACCAAAGTAATAGTCTCACACCCAGTAGTACGATCATTTTTGTACAAAAATAATTGGGAGAGAGAAGAGGTAACTGGGTGACTGCTTTGCTAGAATATGATCTTGAATTCAAACCAGTAACCATAGTTAAGAGACAAGGACTTTGTAAACTAATGACTGAAGGTCAAAATAATGAAGATAGTAGCTTGGATAATAAGGCTGAACTACACATGGTGGATGTATGTCCTCTGTTTATAGCTCTAGACTCCTGGTATCGGGATCTAGTCCATTATCTCCAAGAGGGGTATTTCCCAGAGCATTGGAGTCCCAAGCAAAGAAGAGAATTATGTCTGAAATCAGCTTTATATCAGATCATTGATGGAGTACTATTCAGAAAGAACTATGATGGAGTCTTTCTGAGGTGCTTGGAACAAGAAGATGCAAAGAAGGTCGTAGTAGAATTGCATGATGGACCTGCTGGAGGTCACTTTTCTAGAGACACAACAGCACATAAGATTCTTTGGGATGGATATTATTGGTCAACGTTGTTTAAAGATGCTCATGCCCATGCTATAAAGTGTGATACATGCCAGAGAAGTGGTGGAAGACAAGCTAAAGCAACAGGACCACTGAAACCAGTAATTATCTCAGAACCGTTTGAACAATGGGGAATCAACATTATCAAAGAAATAAACCCAAATTTCTCCCTGCAACACAAGTATATTCTAACAACAACTGATTACTTCACCAGATGGGTAGAGGCCATACCACTACAGAAAGTAAATGAAGATTCAATTATGGATTTCTTGCTGAACCATATTATGACCAGGTTTGGGGTTCCAATTTCCCTAGTTTTTTATAATGCTTCTTATTTTTCTTCTATTAGATTAACTGCATTTGCTAATGAAAGAGGAATTAAGTTGCATTATTCTGCAAATTATTACCAACATGGAAATGGTTTGGTGGAATCCACAAACAAAAATCTGATTAGAATTCTAAAGTAAAGAGTGATAGAAAATCAGAGGAGCTGGCATTTACCTCTACCTAATGATCTATGGGTTGATAGAGTCACACCCAAGAATTCCTTAGGTGTGTCACCATACACTCTCATTTATGGAAAATAAGTTGTCCTCCCTCCAAATATTCCATTGCCATCTTTCATAATATCCCAAGAGTCTAGGGGTACTGATAATGAAATTCTACAAATCCGAATCTATAATCTGTTGAAGTGAGAGGATTCTAGGTACAAAGCTTGGGAAAGGTTTAAGCATCAACAAGAAATGGTGAAGTGTTGGTTTGACAAGCACAAAGCTGGGAACAAAGAGCTTGAAGCAGGATATCTGGTTCTTAAGTGGGATCACCCGCATGATGAGAAGGGAAAGCACACTAAGTTTCAGCAGTTATGGGTGGGGCCTTTTCAAATTGCAGCAAATCTAGGCTCCTCGACTTACAAGTTCCAAAACTTGCAGGGGTGGGAGGAGAACTTACCAGTAAATGGTTTAGTTCTCAAGCCTTATTTTTCTTGATCGTTTTGATTTTGTTTTCTTGTACATAAATAAACGTTTTGTTTATTGCTTACTTTAGAGTATTTTTAGTTGTTTTCTTTATTTGCTTAGAGTTTGATTGATTGTAAAGTTTTGTTTTGCTTATGGTTCAATAAAACAACATGACTTTTGGTTGTATGGAGTTCATCAAAATTCTGGATCAACTGAAATCTTTGACTACAAGACTGCCTACTATTGATTCATATAATGTTTGAAAAAATTTCTTCAATATTAGCAAATTTTCTAAATGGTTATGAACACATTGAAGTCCTGCTTAATCCTTGTGAAATAAATCAGGATAGAAAAGTCCAGAGTACTATTTTGAGGCTCCATTCATCTCACATTAAAATTTGTCCTAGCGGGTAACAACAAAAGACCCATGGAAAGGAAGCAAGGTAAACAATGTATTATATTTAAATAATCCCATGCCATGAATTGAAATCCAAAAGGTTAATGAGAGTCAAAATCTCCTAAGAATCAATATGTATCAAAACGCGTACTGAACCACATTAGCATGAATGAGATTGCCAAAGTCCTTCTCTGTCCATGAGTTGAAATTAAAATATCTCTCATACAAAAGGACACTTTGGATAGGGGAGCCTGAATTAAAATTCAGAAAGAAAGCAATCGGGAGGACTCAAAAGGACAAAAGTCTAGAAGTATAGCATAAAAAGTGAAAATTGGCATGGGAATGACGAACAAATGGATATATCTGCTTACCATATGTTACAATCCTATGGTGTCTAAGTTGGAATCCACTCAAACGAAGAGGTAAAATAAAACTCATATTCTCAGCCTCGGAAGAGTTATCTAGACTTTGAAATCTTGGTTCCCCTTCTTAAACTTGGACTATTATCAATGGTTAAAGTGCATAAATCTTGCATTTGGGAATTCAGATATATTAAAGAAATCTAGTAAAGTGGTACCATTAGAGCGGTCTATTTTATCAAAGGAAAAGTTGTTCAGAGATCTATATTCACCAGGTAGTTGCCAATTGTTGCAGCTGCAACAATTCCCCTATAAAATTTTATTTTTAGGGTCCACCCTTTTTTGTTTGTTTGAGTTTCAAACTGGCCTAGGAGTATTTTATTATTGCCAAATTTTTCCCTGAGTTCCGAAAATTCTCTTAAAAACTTGGTCTTTTTACTTTTCTGTATCGAATGATTAGTTAACTATCCTTCCGATATCGGAAGCGTAGTGGACTAGCCTTCCGATGGTGTAGAAGTAGAGTCATCTAGCTTGCCGAGTGGTCTATCAGAAGCCTGTGGAAACCTTCACCAATGCATCAGAGTAATATTTTTCATCCTCTCAGACCTTGTTTGCTGAAGTTCCAGTTCCTTAGTGCTAGACGTATCCGACGAATTGGATGTTCCTTCACTTTTTTGTTTCCGATATCCGATCATAATTTTCTCACTGTCGCGTTGGCTGATCAGAATAGGCCGGATTTGTAGTTTTTATCCCACCCGACGTTTCATAGGACTAGTCCTGAAATGATCCAAAAACATTATGTTCTCTCTGCCGACTCTAAAGAATCCACTAGTAGAAAATGAGAAATTAATGACTAAAATCAGGGTATAAACGACTATTTTTGAGTCGGTGACTAATAGTGGCCAATTTCCACTATCTTATAGCTAGTCGTATTTCACTATTCATTAATAGCTTGACTTAGTAGTCATTGATTTAGTCATTGATAGACGATGCTTTAGTCATTGATAGTTAATGATTTAGTCATTGTTTTATTCATTGATAGCTAATGATTTAGTCATTGATTTAGTCATGGATTTAGTCATTGATTTAGTCGCTGATTTAGTAATTAATTTAGTCACCGATTGCAACTATTAATGACCAAATATATGACTAAATAAACTACTATATGTTAACATATTAATGACTAAGATACAGGAAATTAGCTACTAACAGTCATATATATGCGAATTTAGTAATTTATGTAGTCACAAATTTATGATAGGGCGCGGAGGAATCAAACCACCAACCTCCTACCTATAATTAGCCAGGCGCTCTACCATTGAGCTAGAACCCTTTAAGAAGTTGTTATTGCTTGACAATGATGATATTTAAACAAATTTGTGATAGATATCAATCTACAAACTACATAATTATTACTATTACAACTTACTAGTAACTAGTATCTATGATAAACTAATTCCTGAGAGCTATGTTCAATTTTTCCTGGAACTAAAGATAATAAAAATAATACAAATACTCTTACTAAAGAGATTTAGTAATGAGTACCTCTTCCCATTCTTCATCACTATCATTCTCATAGTCCAAAGAAGAGTCCTTCCTAAAAGGATTTCGAAGCCCAATGCCATCACTGCATCAAAAACAAAGAGTCAGAAACAAAACTTTCCCTCTTGTCTACTGCAATATATGAGCTTCAAGGTGTTTTAGATGTTCCTCATCATGGGCTATCAAAATTAAAAAACAACCTATTGCTTTGATAATTAATTAACTTAAAATTATGCAAAGTATATTCACCTTTTCTTTAAGAAGGTTCCATAATAAGCAGGTCTATGGTTGTGATCAAAATGCAAAAGGTTTCTTCTCTTATTGTGAAGCCTATTTTAGCTTTAAATCAAGTGATAAACATTCTAAGAGCTAGGTAGATTCAGAAACTTATTGCTAATGGAGACTCAACGATTATCATTTGCAAAATTAGAGACTTGACTCCCTATGCACTATAATGTCTTGCAAAAATGATCTCTAGACCTAGAATTCAAAGAATTGCAAGTATTTTGACTTGGGGAATTGCAAGTATTGCAAGTATTTAGCATTGAATCATTTACTGTTTCAAAGGTACCATTTTGTATGGAGGAGTTATTCTTTGTGAATCATTATTCCTTGGCTATAAGGGCACCTAATAGTGGATTCAATAATTAAAGAGTCATGTTGCAAATATAAAGAGAAATACCCTGCTCCTACAACATTGGGTCTTTAGAGAAACCTTTAAAGGGTTGTATATTTGGCTTCTAGGTGATGATACCAATTATTTGAAAGGTAGGACAACTGGTTAAGCATGAATTAAACTTGNGGTCCCTGGCTTCTAGGTGATGATACCAATTATTTGAAAGGTAGGACAACTGGTTAAGCATGAATTAAACTTGAAAAACTTGCAAACTATTAGGTATAACAAAATATATATCAGCTTTGTGTTGAGATGTATAGGATCTAAAGCAACTTCCATGATGATTGGACAACAGTTCACAGAGAGAAATAACCATTGATAAGAAATGAACTTTCCTTAGAATTTATGGTCACCTAAAATAAGGCTACACTAAAATTTAGATTCTAGTAAGCCTTTTAGATTGACTAAACCTATTGAAAAGGTTGGAGAGACTGGTATTCTACAACGTTCTTATAATGCACAATTGCATAAAGGCATATTCTTATCAAGATTTGTGACTTTCAAAATGAAGGAATTTACTTGACCATGAAATGCACATTTATGATGAAGCAAAGGATAGAGAAAATCATGATGAGGTTCATATTCCCCATTTGAACTGCCTACAAGAAACTATTTCCTCATAAGGGTAATAAAGCATGTCTCCATCCTACTTGAGTGGAATGTGAAAGTGCCCTGCCCTGATTATCTAATTATGAATTAGTTTTAAGTTCCAATTCCCTTCAGGCCCTATGGCATGTTTACGCCTTCCACTCTGACTCCCCACGTGGGATGTGTTGCTTCTTCAATGGAATATAAGAGCCTCACTAAGACCTGGGTCTCGTATTTTGGTGTGGAGTTATATTTACAAGTACAAAGTTTAAGGTTGATGAAGAATTGTTCAAAACCTACCATTAGTAAAACATTATAACATAGGGTATGTTTCTGCGAGAGGATAGAGGCAGGGTAGATAAGACGGTAAGAGTAAGAGAGGGTCTGACCTAGCTAGTTTAAAGAAAAAAAATCTAAATCACACAAACAAAAAGCATCACTTGAAAATAATTTGTTTGTTGGAAGTTCGTTCTATGTATCATGTAATTCCAATTCCTTAGGTTGTGAAGAGGCAACAGTGCAGACATTGCAGGTTTTGCCTCTTGCCAACCTCCAAGCTAAAAATTCATGTGATCAAGCCATATACTATCATAATAGTTGATCACAAATTATGAAATCACTTGGCCCTGATTTTGTTACCCTCCAAAATCTTGAGGATCTGAATATTTCATTATTGATAGAATCAAAGAAATTTCAATTTGACAAATCTGTCATTGCCAACTTGAATGCCAGTGGTGCCGTGAACAACTTAGAGGTTGAAAATAATTCTACTTCATTAGAATCCTTACC
>LPNX010932986.1:0-42096 GCA_001517045.1 Pseudotsuga menziesii
TGACTGAAATCAATCAGATCTGGAGCAGATTGACTGGATCTGACAAATCCTTGACTAAAGGAGGGGATCAAATCAGATCTGGAGCTGATCTACAGTGGTCTTTGTGGGGAATTTCGCCCTCCCTCTCTCCTCAACACGTTTTTGGCTCAACTGGATGATTTTTGGTGGATTCTTCAGTGTTTGGGCCAATGTGTCAGTGTATGGGTTGATGTGTCAGCCAAATCAGGCCCCCGGTTGACAAGTAGGCTCAGTTCAGCCTCAGTTCTGCATTGATGAACTATCCATCAGAGGATTTCACTTGATTCCATGAGGAATTGCGCCCCCCCTGGGCTAGATGGCCTGCAAATTGTATAAATCAAGGCACAGCCTCCTCTTCCAAGCTAGTTAGAGTTGGGATTGAGGTGCTGCTGCTATTGTATTGTTGTAATTCTCATTTGAAATAAAGAAAAGCTTTGGAGGCAATACGATGTGGTGCCATTACATGTGTGGATGATTATTGCCATTGTTCTACTGAGGTAACCTGTATCTGTGGTCATTTCTTGCTATTTTCTTGTAGATCTGTGGTTAAGATTGGTAATTAGCTTATTACAATCTTGATAGGAAAGATGTTGTTCAATAAGTTTATTGACTGTCACTCTCCTTTGATGCATGTTTAGAATTCTATATCTAGCATGTCCTATAAGCTTATATGCATGTTATCTTGAATCTCTTTGTATGTACTAATCGGATCTCACAAGTGTCTTGGCAAGTTCTTTGATTTCAGCTGAGTTGCAGGTTCACACTTTGGATAGGATGCTGATCTAGTTTGCTTCTTCATTCTCTTCAAAATAGTTCAAAGGCATAGTCCCTCGGCATTCCACCTGAAAGCTCTGCTGTGGATCTTCAAAGAAACCAACACTCTTTCTCTCTCTTCCTTCTTTAAAAATTATTAAACTTTCCTCAAACTGGTTACTTTAAGGTTTCTTTTTAAATACGGATCTATCTCATAAAGAAAAGCATACATAGATCTAATTATCAAGATCCCTTCAATTTTCTAGATCTTAGTTTCATTGTGCACATAAAGTTCAAATTCAAGAGATCTAGCTAAAATTGCCTTAGTTTCGCAAGTAGTTTATTGAAAAATTCATAGCTTGCTGTTAAGGTAGTTTCATTTGCTGTTCAATAATTTCAATATTCTGCAATATCAGTGCTGTTAATTGGATTCACAAACAGCAGGCCAAGATCCCAAGGAAAGCTTGCTTTCCTTGGTTCCCTTTCGTCGGTTTAACTAGTTTAATTTCATTAATTTTTTGAGATAAAGTAGGCTGAACCAAAGGCACTCTTAAATTGATTTGGGGAGTTTGTTATTCTAATTCATTTGCTTTCATTTATCAGGTCTGACAGAGGAGAAAAGAAGCTTCTGTCCAAAGTGGCTGTTGGAGCGCTCAAATCCCCCCAGGGGGCTCTCTTTTGTCACATAATTTGTAATTGTTTTGCATAAAC
This sequence comes from Pseudotsuga menziesii, assembly GCA_001517045.1. Lineage (NCBI taxonomy): Eukaryota > Viridiplantae > Streptophyta > Pinopsida > Pinales > Pinaceae > Pseudotsuga > Pseudotsuga menziesii. The sequence goes on from LPNX010932986.1 coordinate 1,483, forward strand.
TGTAATATCTTGGTTTCAGCCTGTATAAGGACCAATAAATATCTGTTTTATCAGTGCTTTGATATTGTAATCTCTATAATAAAATCATCCTTTGAATAGGATCTTTCGATCCCATTCCCCATCCCCCTGGGGGGATTCACGTCGGTGCCTTTTTCGTCTTTTCTCCTTATTTCCTTTTACTAGAATTTATCTGATTGATAGGGTAGTATATTTGATCTTTTTTTTAATTCCATATTCCATATCTCATTTTCAAAAGTAATCATAATACTTACCCCATGATTTCCAGAGTGACCCGCGAGGGGAAAGAGATTCGTGGTAGGATTAATCAGAAAATCGCTTTGTGTAGTTGTGTTATTTTCTCATATTTTGTTTATTAGCATATTAAATTAACCCCTCCTTGATTCCCCGATTGATATCCACTTGGATCGAAAGAGGTTCTTGGAGGCTTTTCTTTTTAAGCAAGAATACTCCTTTAAAACTTATTAAAATTTACAAGACTCCAGTGTGTATGCTCTGCACTTGGCTGCGGTTCGTCCGATCAGTCAAGCTGTATCAAAAGCACTTGGGTGACTAGCATAATTAGGACTCACCTTCCCCAATTAACAAACCATCAGGTGAAAATCCAACACCTCGATCAAACCTTTACGGTGGCAAAATACCCAAAGGAAGCGGGAACCTACTGAAAAGTGACCTCGGGGCGCCGATCTCTGTCACACCCTAACGGGTGCGTTACGAACACAGCCCCAGAGACTCCATTTTAGCCCACATATTCCTTGCGGGTAGCTGTATAGGCTATGTTTTGGACATACTCCGAGTACTCTCGGGTATATCTGGAGTCCCCCTTAAGCCTAATTTAAACAACTCATACTCCAATTTTAACTTAAAACATACCAAGATGCAATCGCAAAACATTTATTCCAAACACATGCAAGCACACTGATCTCTTTTGACTCCATTATTAAGGCACTGGTCTTTTTTTGCTTCATATTTATATTATGTATCAACTTTGTTCTTTCGTGTGTATCTTCGTATCTTGTCATCTTGATTGTTTATAGTTAAAGTATTCAAACTCCTAAATAACTGATTCAGTACAACATCATTACACTAAGAAATCATCCTTAGTAACTTAATAGGGTCTACCCCCCTTGGATTCGTTAGGAGTTGAGCCTAAACGGAGGAGTCAAGAACAAGGTGATAGCCTTGACTCGAGACTTTCCCCCAAGGACACACCGAGTGGCTTGAAGATTTCTGCCACGTGATCCAGGTGTGTGAAAAGGCGGCAATAGGACTCCTGGGCTCTCTCATCCCATTCAAAGGGAGTATCCTTCTTCAAGAGATGCATAAAGCCTCTAGTCAAATTGGCAAAGTTGACAACAAATATTCGTAAGAAGTTTTCCATGCCTTGCAAACACTGAAGATGATGAATATTCTTTGGGGGAGACAACTAAAGTATTGCCTCAAGCTTCAAAGGGTTGACTCTTATACCCTCCTTTGAAACGATGAATCCTAACAAACGACCTGAATTCACGCAAAATATGCACTTATGAGGATTTAATCTAACTGAATAGTGGGGGCATATTTTGAATACCAATCTCAAGTGATAGGGATGACGCATTCTCATATGAGAATGAGCAGCAAGGTCATCCAAAAATACTTCAACAATAGACTTGAGATCGTGGAAGATCAAGGTCACCGCCCGCTGAAACGTAGCTCTGACATTTTTAAGGCCGAAAGGAATTTTTCAATACACAAACGTTCCCCAAGGAAAAATAAATGTAGTCTTGTGTTGGTCCTCAGGTTTAATCTGTATCTAATTATACCCAGAAAAGCCGTCCATGAAGGAGAACACCTCGCTACCCGCACACTCATCCAAAATCTGATCTATAAATGGTGTGGGGAATTTATCCTTAGGACAGGCACGATTCAAATCGCGAAAATCAGTGCATATGCGGATCGCTCCCTGCTTCTTATCAACCGAAACGGGGTTTGAAACCCACTCCATCAAGGGAATGGGATAGATGAAATCGGCTTTCAACAGCTTCTCTATCTCTGCCTTAATGGTGGGTGCTTTCCTAGGATTCACGGCACATAAACGTTGTCAAACAAGCTTAGCGTTGGGGTAAGTCTTAATCTCATGTTCGACAATTCGAGGGTCAATACCTGGCATCACATCGTAAGACCAAGCAAAAATATCATGGAATTCCTTGAATAGCTCGGTATATTCGAGAATCTCAGCATGGGAACAATCCGCCCCAATATAGACATTCTCAATTGTGCTAGGATTGCGAGAAATGTTGATAGGAATTGTTGACGATATGTTCGCCATGTTTCCATCAGCGATCGGACCAGGAGAGCTTAATGGAACCATAGGACTACCAACTTTCTGACTAAGAATCTCCCTATAATCCTCATGCTCCAAACGGTCAAGCTCTAGAAGAAAATATGATCTATGATGAAGTTCTTCCCATGGTGGCTCAACTCCCGACATAGCCTCGATAATCGCTTCATCTGAAGGGAAAAGCATATCAAGGTAGTCGTGGGCATGAGAAGACTGTACTGCCCATGCCGATAGCACATAGGGTTCTTCCTCCTCCGTCCGCGAAGAGGAAGAACGAGGCTCTGCAACACACTTGATATTAGCTTGATAAGCTATCATGGTTACAGGCAATGGCACGCTCGTCTCGACAGACTCACTCGAAGTACTCGGTGAAGGAAGGATCCAAGGATCTTCCATATGGGTTGTGCGAAAAGACACCAAGGTCATAGATGTCGAAGCCTCATCGGAACAAGATCCTATCATGAGGATCGGTGCAGGACAACTAAAGCTTCCCATGAGGGATGGATACATGCCTACACGCACACTCCCAGTTGCCGGCTGAGAATGTTCAACGATTGGGATTGAAGCTCCCGAAGATGCAGTGATATATGGATTCTTGAATGTCATTTGATCAGTCGTTGCAATATTCCTATTATGTGGAAAGCATACAACGTGAAACAGGGAAGATGCCACGGCTTGCATACTATACATCCAGTTCCTACCCAACAGGAGATTATAGTCAAGGGGCGCATCAACCACCTCAACCTCTATCGCAATGATCTTCCCCCCCAAATGGAATTTAAGGGAAGGAAGGATGTCATGCGGCCTAAAATATCTCCCATCAAAAGCAGTTAACATAGTCGCTGATTTAGACAGCTCAGGAGAACCAAGACCCTTCCAACAGGCCAAAGACATCACAGAAGCAACAACACCCTCGTCAATCACAGTTCATTTGAAGGTCATACCAAGACATTCTACGTGCACCAAAAGAGACACATAGTAGGGAAAGTGAGGCTGATGTCCTGCAGTTTCAAATTTGATCATAGAGGAAGAATCATCATCGTTCACACCAAGGGCAGTAAGCAACGCCTTCCTTTGCGAAGGAAAACTCTAAAGCACTTCCGATGCAGACATCGCACAAGGAGTATGGCCCAAATCCTTGACAACTGAATAATTCTGGGTGGCTCGGGCATTTGGATTATGCCTCGAATGCTTAAGGACTCCCTTAGGAATGCAAGGTACAGCCTCAGGTTTATCCACAAGTTTCTCAATGCACAAAGGAGTTCCTGGTGGATCAGGTTCTTTGCCTGGGCTGGGTTGTGACAAATTATAGTCTTTCTCATGAGTCACAACCTTGGAAGCACAGACCATGTTAATGCACCCACGACCACTACCCTCTGGTGGATCATCATCACTAGAGTAGTCATGGGACTTCGAGTTCATATTCTAGTTATGCGGTAAAGGGTTCGTTAGCACAGCTGGGCCTTGTGCTAAGAATCTCGAAGATTCATCAATCCGAGGGCACAAGTAAGTGAGGTGATTTTCCTTACAAATCTTGCAAGGGAATTTAACCTTACATTTTGCTTGCTTGTCCCCCCCAACATTTCTACCATTCTTATCATTATTGTTAGCATTCTCATTCTTATTCCCACCCTTTCGATTATTATTTTTACCCTTCTTTCTATTCCGTTCGGGATGCTCGTTACCCTTCTGGTCCGACGATTGCACAGAAAGTACATTCACCATTTGGGTGGGTTGAGACGAAGCCGTAGCTTGTCCCGAGGTAGATTGGTTGATTGAAAATTTACTAGCTTGTTTTGCAACCGAATCCGCAGGTTTCGCACTTACACAACCCACAATGCCATCGGCATGTGGTCCAGGTTTGACTTTGGGATCGAAACTGGAACGAGGAGCATTGGGAATAATCTCATACAACAAACCAGACTAAGCATAGATCAAGTCCAGTTCCTACACCCTAAAGATCGCTTGTTCCTCATTCTGGACTCCGGATGTGGAAACATCCTTCGCTATATACGGCAATAACGACTTGAGGAACCACTCGAGAAGGAACTCCGGTGGTATAAAAGATTTAATTAATCTCTTCTGTCTATGCCACTCCTGAATATGATCAAAAATATGGGTGGATTTATCTTGCTGAAATGTCGACAAGAGTTCAGTACCGACGTCATAGCGCACTGGTAGCTAGAAGTGATTAAGAAAATTCATCACAAGGTCGTCGAATAAAGTAGAAGCACACCTAGGTAACTCTGTATACCATTTCACAGTAGGCCCTGTGAGGGTGTGTTGAAATAGTCACAAACAGACTAAGTCTTGATGTAATGAATTTTCAGAGCACCATAGGTGAAACGTAGTAACGTGTTCATTCAGATCTTCTCCCGGTTTGGCTTCGAACTTAGGTATGTCCAAAGGAAGCTTGGTAGGGACAGCCGGCCAAGCCGGGTCATGAGCTACAGGATTGTTCGTAAGTCTCGATAAGTCAGGAAGGTTAAGCATCGCGAGGAAAGGGAGCCTAGGATGATGAGGTCGATGGACTGCTCCCTGATTCATATAGGGTTGCTGACCACCATGGCCTTGGCCATAGTGTCCTCCTCCTATCTGACCCGTATAGGGTGGCGTGGAAGTACCATAGTATGGTGGACCTTGGCTAGTAGGAGCTACAAAACCATAATTAGGAGAGTAAGTAGGTTGTTGATACCTGCCTCCATAAGGTGAAGAAACCTCTCCATACTGCGTCCCATGATAAGGTCCATAGGTCATCGCATGCAATGCCCCATGAGACACTCTGTAGGTAGGAAGATATGCTCCAGAAGTAGGGATATAAGCCCCGGAAGTAGCAATATGACCTCTAGAAGTATGAACATAACCTCCCGATGTAGCGGGCGACATGTGGACTTGAGACACAATTAGTCTAGTAACCGCAGTACGGACCTGACTCGTAGCCATATATCGGCTCGAAGGACCATGTGAATAAGTTGGAGGATGTACATTTGAAGAACTAGGGGTCGAGGAAGAAGGAATATGAGTAATAAGATATGTATTACTGCCTATCGTCACTCATCTCGGATCTGGTATCCTAATCGGATCACTAACCCTAGACCTAGGAGGGAGATATGATGTAGCTTCCACCACTGGGACGGAAGGTGCAATGTTGCTAGTGCTCCCAAACCTCTCCTCATGGTAGGGAATGAGAGTTCCCCTAGGCATAGTGCTAGGCTCAAAATCGGATTTGACATGAAATGTCAAATCGTTTATAGGGAAACCAGATGTAGCATAACTACCGTAGCTAGTAGTGGTGGGTTCGAAATGAGTCTCTGCGTCCTCCGGCATGCCATACCAGTAACGCGTCAATGGGGAATCATCCCTAGAGTGAGTAGGTCTATCATGTATGGCTCCTATCTCAGAAATCACAGGACCTAAAGCGGCTAAGTCGGGTGAAGGATCATAAGTCGGTGTAAATTCCCCATCGTCTACACGAATGGGAGGAGGTGGTTCAAGAATACCTTCTGAAGAATCCCCCGTGGTGTGTGAATCAATGTGTGACATAGTCCGCTGAGACTGTCTAGGTCTCTCTCCTAAAGGAGGAGGAGAAGTAGAAGGCGGAAGTCCTGCTAAACGAAGAGAACGGCGTGGAACCACACTCGAATCCACAATGACCCAAAAAAATAGCAAAGACTCTCTATTTACGTAAACCCTAGGCCAACTAGCATGCACAAAGCAATCACTAATAAAATCTAAAACCAAATGCAAGCAAACAAGGGCTGGATAAGTGAGCTCCCGAATGAAGCAGGTATGTCTCGCCTAGGAGAGGCTTGAGACTCCCATACACAACAAGCGGAGGTATGTAACCAATTATTGTGGCCCTCAGCTTCAACGCGTAAAGTGACTGTGTTGTCCGACCCCAACCTGTCTGGGACACATGCAGAATAACCTCTACAAGTACCCCCTCGATATCCTAGGTAAGGCCACTAAGGTCACCTCAATATACTCAATGCTCAGGCGGAAAGTCGCAGGAGGGATTGACCATATGGGCAGGGTAGCAAAGCCCAAAACTCTCGAAAGAGCCCCCAGATACGAATACAATCCTGGAAATATCTCCGGTGCTACTCAGTTATGACTAGGGGTCATCCCAATCAATAACCGCTCACACTGCCTTGTGCTTAACTCCCTTTTGAGAGGAGGATCCTGAGAACACTGGTTATACCAAGGATTTCACACACTCACCTGGACAGACACCTATATGTTGTTGTTTAGTGATCTTGGAGAATTTACTTACAATGAACTATTCCAAGATCCTAAAACCTAAGCTTGTTGGTGCACCCTAGAAAAGAAAAGAGTGTAATTCATTTTATTTAGCGTTGATTTTAGTTGGCTTTATTACTCAAAAAATAAGATATGGTCGTTCAACTAGTGGTGTTGTGATGCAACAGGAAGTAAAATGCACACCTAACAATCAATGCAAATGCATTGTGTCCATGAAAACAAGGTATGCTACTACGTGGAACGCACAATTCTTCTTCAAATGATGAAATGCAAATTTTCCTATATGAAGTCCTAACTAGTACTCCAAAGCAAATCTATCTAGTGCAAGTACAATGCAAAGTGGAAAATGCAATGCATGATGATAAGCAAATGTTTTTGGATTTTTTGAAAATAAAAGAGATACAAAAAGCAAAAGGATGATTCTATGACCCCTAGACTCTGCAAGCACACTCAAACAGCATTCCAGCAAAGCACTAAGGTAAAAGAACTCTAATGCACTAATCTCAAACAAAAAATAAAAAATGCCATGACAAGAACTTTCCTAAAAAAAAAACATTTAGGCTAAAAACAAATGTTTCTGGTCAGAAACAGAGGTCAAAACAGACTCAGGCAGTGTCAAAGGAGACTCAGCAACTAACAGAATTCACCCAGCAACCAATTATCTTCCACAAAAATTCAAAACCAAAGGTATACGTGACTGTAAATCAAAAATCCGCGTACAGAAAGAAAAGGTGCATAAACTCAAGGCAAACAGATAGGCTGAGACAAACTTCAGACCAATCAGACTCTACCCGGCATACATGCCCTCAGACCCGACACAGAAACAAGAGAGAAAGAGCAATTCAAATGCATTGAATTCCGAGAAAAAAACCCCCAAAGGACAACTACTAGGAACTCCCCAGCGGAGTCGCCAATTCTGTTACGGAGAGAAATTCCTATGGCTTGGGGTACCACAACAGACAGCTTGACTCCAGAAATCAATATTTCCCAATATGCAATAGAAATAAAATGTCTAACACTAAAGGATCAGACCTCGTACCTTATTCCAGACGGTTGAAGTAGATCCCCATTGAGCTTTCCAATCTTTAGCTTGAATTGCTATATTACTTCCTCAACAACAAGTAAACAATACAAGCATTCTATATATCATGGTGTTAGATCTATTCTAGCATATATAATCAATAATGTAAAAGAATTTGACATAATCCCATGGATAAAATATTCATTCAAATACACATATTTGGACAGGAAAGATATTTCTATTAATATAGATCAGAGATTACAAGATACAACCTATGATGGCATGTCTGCGAACCGGAGAAACTGAATCCCCCACTTGGGCCTCCACCACTTCAATCCTCCATCTCTCGATAGTAAGCTCACTATCAAAAGGAAAGATTGGGAAGAACACAACAGTGCTCCTAGGGACAAAGGGATGCAGACTCAAGCAGAAGTTCTGGCAACAATGGACTATAGTTTCGTTGCTCTTAATTCTCTCTTATGCCTTCAATGTACCAAGGGGTTCTTTATATAGCTTTTCAAAGGGGTACTGAAAGGTCAAATCCAAGCGATCTCAAGGCATATGGAAGGCTAGGAGTCAAATGAGTCGGATCCATGTCAAGGAAAACTCCAAAAGGATTTGGATTATTTACACATCCCGATGTACGTGGTTATATGGCTCAAACCCACGTATGTACGTGCTTATAAGGTTAAAAGTCGCGTATAGCATTTTTCATGTGTTTTTAGGGATGATCAAGGAAAAAAAGTGGTCCATAGGGGATAAGGAGTCTACAGCGGGACAGGGGAAGGCCATACAAAGTGTGATTCACCTAGAGTGGTGAAATCTGCTATAACACCTGATTATACTATGGTCATGGTGCAAACTGTGGTTGCATTGCGAATTGTGGCTATGGTGCAAACTTTGGATGTGACGTAAACTATTGTTGCGGTTGCGATGGTGTATACTGCACCTACGCTGTTGGCTGTGCCATCTGTGGCTATGCTTTCATTTCCCATGGGTCCTCACCTTTCACAAAGTAGGAATCATACGTCCTTTCCTAGAGCAATTCATAAGCTTGACAGTTTTTATCATTGTGTCCTACAATTTGAAAAAAGGTACGGTACAAACTCTCTGTCTTGGTAACCATATTTTGCATGTAGTCGCAGTTCTCATGTCGATGCCGATAGACCTGACATATGCGGCACCATGGTACACCAGCATAGCTCAATGGGTTCGGGGCTCCTGAAAGCAAATAATTTTGAAACGTCAGACATGTATCCTTGGTGTGTCTATCCGCACGACACCGCGTGCACCAAAGGTTTTCATGATATTCCTTATCCTTCTTGATATCTTGCAGTTGGAGCGTTAGATTGGCCAATTGTGCTTGAATATGGTTCATCTTGACTGTGGTTTCTCCTATCAGCGATGCTTCTAATTTCATCGCAATTTCCAGAGCCTCAGTCTACGTCACAATATTTTGATGCATTAGCGAATGTCTGATATGCAGGACAAGCGAGGCGATGAACCACTCCTTGTGCAAAACATCGTTCATCTAGAATCTAACTCAATCCATCAACGTCTTAAACCGTTGATCAAATTCCCAAATTGTTTCATTAGGGAACTGCTTGATTTCTTTCAACTCAGTAATGTACTGAGCCTCAGACTTTGGCTTCTTGAATTCCTCAAATAATCCCTTATAGATCTCATCCAATGTTTTCGTTGTATCTCCCTGAGGAACCAACATGAATCTCATGTACCAGTCCAACAAACAACCCCTGAGGGTGGTAGCCATCTAGCTTCTCTTCACATCATCATCCATAATCTTTCGGGTGGTCCAGATCACCTCACACAAGAACAAGTATTTCTCTGGTCCATCGGTGTCGTTTCCATGAAATATTGGTAGCTTCATTTCATCGCTCGCCATTCTGGGCCTTCTTCCTCTAGTTGGTACTCTACTGCTAGACTGTTGCTAACATGTCAGGCAAGTCAACGTAGAATGCGCATTTCTTCCTGGTGGTGGAGTAGTGCACGAAGGTGTGGAAACGTTACTACTGGGGTTTGATCCTACTATCTAGGAATAGCCTAGGCGTAGTCATCCTCATCTTCACTAAAAGGTTTCTTTGTCTCATGTGGTTTTTCTTTGTGGCATCGCACTTCTACCGCAGTAGGACCCTCTCCTTTCCTTTTCCTATTCTCTCGAAACCTTCCTCCTCCTCTTGTACAACCACTTGTTTCCTCGGAAAAATTCCCAATATCACCAGAACTTAGGCCCATCTACCACTTACATTTCCATGCATCTCCCCCCTTTTGTTGCGGTGTCTACAGCCTCCTCACACCATAGTTACACTACTCTTGGTTCATATTCAGAATACCTTTTTCGTAGACAAGCTGTTTAATAGATAGATGTAGTGATAGGAAAAATATACCTCATGGTCCATTGAAGAAATCCCTTTCTTCTTCGCTAAATTACTTATTGGTATCAACTGCAAACTCGATAATGTATCCCTCCAGGATACTATCCAACCACACCTCAACATCCCGCGATGCCTTATTGTCTGTTTCTTGTAATTCTTGGATCAACTCTAGAGTCCAAGATGTTGGCTCTCCTCCTTGGAATTTTTTCTTCTTAGAAGAGAACTTCGCCAGCCACTCACACAATATGACAGAAAACTCACATAAGAACCATTCGTGAGGACCATCATGCATATATCTGTCCAACTAATTTCTCGTCGACAACTTCAGATTCTGATTTTTTGTTTCAGCAAATTCTCACAGTTTTAGACTGAACCACTCCTCAATCTCTGGTCTAGTTAGATGCCAAAACATATCCTCCTCTCAATCACAACTCAGTCATGGAAACAGAACCATTCATTGGAAAAAACCACCAACAAAGCCTCATCGATAGGGGTTCTCACTCTGTCGACGCCCAACCAGCATGATCTCCTTGAGCATCAGCCCAGATAGGTTTTACCTTGCCCAGTAACATCCACAAAGTGGATGAAGTCTCACCTGATATGTTCAAGGGAGAGCTATCGGAACCAAGTTTCTGGTAATAAGAAGGGAAGATATGGCATCTATGGTTTCGACCAGATAAATATCATATTACAAAACTAATACAGTTATCACAATTCATCTTCACAACTACAGATCTAATAGATCACATCATTCATTTATTGCAGCAGTGTTATTGCAACATTATCATTCATAAAACAACATTAATAAGCTTCATCATCATTGTGACAGGATTGGGACAGACTGCATCATCAGTTCATTATAGCAACATCAGTAAATCATAAATAGATTCAATACACTTCTCATTGACATCGCAACAGAGAAAACATGAAAACAAGAGACAACATTTAGACAACAACCATCATGTCATATTAATTCTGCATAACAGATCCAAAATAGATAATTCTTCTCCATAGCAGGAGATTGGTTACATCCCAAAATTCAGTATCTGACATAGATAGATCACAAATTGTTCAAAACAAGAGACTCATCAAGACCATAAATAGATCGCAACAAATCTCATCATTCATATCATGATTGTCTCTTTACAATTGCAAAACTAGATCTATATATAGGCTTGTGCCTTTACATCAAAGGTCAACTAACTTCTAACCACTAATGACCTATGTCCACAAAATGTGGTCAATTAATACATTAAATATTCAAAATTGGTTATTCTCCCCCCCATCATGCTGATCTGGCCTTGTGCAGTGTCGCATGAGCTTGCGCAGCTACCGCGATGCTACGTAACTCACTTACCGAAAACCCCTGGCAACATAGGCTGGCTACGATCTTTTGAACTGCAAAATTCATTGAAATGTTAATGGTCAAAGGATGAGCACTCACTCCTTCTATAGTGTTTGGCTCAATGGTCCCCATAGGGCCACAAGGTGAAACTAGTCTAGAAATATTGGTTCTTTGTCAATACTGGAACAGAAAAGGCTTCCATGGAACCTTCCTTTGAAGGTTGACCTATATTTGCAAAATGGTTTCAAAGGAAAACTTGCTAGAGTCTGAGGGAAGCATACCTAAGTACTTCACCCATCTATTAGGCACCTCCATCCCTTATTGCTATGTATTATGCATATGTCACCTTGGTAGAGTTTATTAGTTATCAGTTGGGAAGATCACCGATTCAAAGTCAGTCAAAGTCAATCCCCCTTTTCCTTTGCCTGGTTCTTCCATCATCACCCATCTCTAGCACATTGATTACACTTTGTAAGTATTGCATGAGAAAGAATATTTCGTAAAGACTCTAAGTTTTGTCAGAAGCAAAGGTACATTTTATTATTATTATTATTGTTGGTCACCATGATTATGAATAACTGACTCAAGTTGGGCTTTGAAAGACACTATTGGAGAATGTCTTACCTTCGAATGTAATAGGATCATATTGGCATGTTATCTCACCTTGATTTTGGGAACTTTGACCTGGTCAACCCAGTTGACCGATTCTATCACATTTCCCAATGCAGTGACTCAAAAATACAACATGGTTTATATTTGTTCGAAACATGCCCAGGACCAATACTTCATTTTTAGTTTTTAGAGTTTCGCCCCGGTTCTCCAGAAAAGTGATTATTATAACTTAATTATTGGACAAATGAACTATTTTTATCCTAGATGGCAGTATGTTTGGTTCTCCTAGAGAAGATCAGTGTTCTAGGGGGTATGACTAGCCACTTATACCATTCTCCTACGTCTCCAAATCATACAGAGAAATCAGTTTTCCCCAGTTTGCATCCTAGAATGAGTTATGATGGATTTATTAGTTTTCAACGATTGTACCAATAGAAAATGAACTAGAAATTCACCGAGAAAATAGATTTGTCCTCCTAGGTCAAGGAAATGGCTTGGAATTTTGATAGATGATGTTTCTCGGCATCCTGGATAGTCCTCTATCATTTTTCAATCAGCAGATATCTGAAATTAATTTTTTATGGCTTATTCAGTGAGGAAACCCCCCAAGGGGTGCCCCCTCTAATTGGCTATTGATGTATTTCATTATTATATATTATATTATGTAGTTGTAAAGGGTCCTGGGGTGAATTAAGCCCCTAATGAACCCCTCCTATTATGTATCATGTCATATCTTATGTTATGTTGTGACATTTCACTTTAGAGGGGCATCCTTGAGCAAAGTCCACCCCCTCTTTGACTTAGTCACTTGATACATTTATTATTTGATGTATTTTAATCTCCACCATTGATGATGTTATAATATCAAATGTTAGATGATAAACTGAGTTAAGTTTTATGTCTCTCTCAAACTATTTAAGAGAGGTGACCCCCCCTTTGTAATTCATGAGCTTTGGCACCGGAATTGGAATAAAGATGTTTTGTTTGGGACTACACTCTTGGTTACTTGCTTGATGAATGAATGAGTTGATGACAAGAACTGATTTTATTCCGCACTAAGATATATCCGACATAGTTTTAGTATCTTTCCTTGTACCCGTTTACTTGCATGTTGAAGGAAGCGATTCTGAGAGAGGCGCATTGGTGGGGGGAATTTCCTTGTTGCTTGATCTCAAAAATTGGTTATTAGGGATTTGAAATTATTTATGATTTATTCTTCTTGTACTTTTTTCATTTTACATTCTCGTTTATTTTCTATTCTGATTGATTTTCCTTGGTGTGGCAGGAAAATAGGGGCGCCAAGGACACTCGTAGAAGCAACACTTCATCAAAAAATTGTCAGGAAATATTATTTGATCTCAAGAAAGAAATTATTCATCATCCAAGAGCTCATCAGAAATAATTCAGGTATGTTTCTCAGGTGGTTTCTCCACCTTTTTATTTTCATGCATTTCCCATCAATATTTTCACTGAAAACCCCTCATTTAGCATTAGGAAAAATCATCGGACCAATTTACACTGGGAATATGAAAATTTGGTGATATAGGTTTTGTGTGAAATACTGAAAACCCCTCTCCCTCAAAAAATTCTAGCTTGGACTCCTCTTCCCCTCTCCACGAACTAGTCTCTGTCTGGGAGAAAACGCCCTTCTTCAGCAAGTCATCCATTTTCCCTCTATTTCTTTTTCGGTTCCTTCTGGGTATTTTTCATTATCAAATATTTCATCCCATATAGTGTGTAGGAATCCATAATTTTTGATATCAGCTTCATCCTGGGGATTTCACAATTATCTGCTTAAATCCCCCAGGGTCAAAATTTGATCATTTGAACCAGTGCACTAAAATCCTAGATATGACTTGAAATTTTGCAAACCATCCATTGTGATCACTTGAATGACATTTCCAATCTCGAATAACCACCACAATCAGGTATCCTTAATTTTTGGCTTTTCCTTAAATCTAGGTTTTGAGACACTCACCTTACGAATTCTCCAATAGGAGTCTGATCTCATGATTTGTATTGGATATTTCCTTTTAGGATTGATCCAAGTATCCCCCTTTGTCACTTGGGCTTCTCTATTGGCATAAAGCAAAGTAATCCTTAACCGACATGAAAAGCATCCATATTTTGTGGGTTATAGTTTTTGTAGGTCACAGCTTTGGTTGTCTGTCCCCTCCTCCATCTTGTATAGGATTTATCTATTGGGGAAAATACAATATATTTGATAACATTTCTAGAGACATTTTCAGGGAGGTAGAGGCTTACCTTGGTTCATTTTAAGTACCTATGGTGCATGTGAATGCATTTACCTTTGCAATCATCCATATCACATCTAACCCTAAACCCAATGATCACATTTCAATTACTTAACTTAACACAGTCACTGTGTTTTTTCTATCTCTCTCACGACACTTTATTTTGTTGAAAACAACAGTTCGTTCACCTGGCGACTCCACAATGTGACTCCCTTATGTTGATGTATTTGTAACTTCAGAATGTATTTACTTGTATATCTTATGTATTATACCCCGATGTTTATACCGAGATGTTTATGTAATGTAATTGAGTCATGTCATGCCCCTATGTTCCTATCCGGATATTTAATAATGTAAAAAATTCATGTAAATTCATTGAGGTTAACCCTCCATTTTAAGTTGGGGCAATAGTCCCCACAATTGAGTTAAGGTTAACCCTCCTTGTTGATCGGAGGGCAAAGTCCCCACAGTTGTGGGGCACTAGGGTTATTAGACTCTCTTAGAGATGTCAGCCCTGGTAAGTAATTGCTATGTGAGGCCGACATGTCTGAGTGGAAATAAAGTGAATGAAAGAATATAAATAGAAGTGAGGCTCTCCTAATTTCTACACACACACTCATTCACTGGGGCGCATGCGTAAGAGAGGAGAAACTCTCTTAAGTGAGTGAGAGAGAACAACTGTGGAGAACATATTTAATGTATTTGGGTTTTATTGCTTCCATTGGTGCTCATTCTATCTCTGAGGAAGTTGCAAGGTTTTCTCCTTTATGGTTTCCCCGAGGAAAATATCTTCTGTCTATTGTCTCTTGTGATTGATTGTTGTGCATGTTATTCTCTCAGTTAAGATCCTAAGATATTATTTCTTAAATGATAAAAATATAACATGGTATTAGAGCTAACCTGAGAAGAAGGAATTGTGTAGCTATAGAATCTAGGGCTTCTTAAATTTTGGGTCTCTCTCCACAATTCATCAGCAAAAGTATTCTAGACTAACTCTCCATTGAAGGACGCATCTTTCTGTCAAAGAAGAATTTGATTCCGGGAATTTTCATTTTTTGGTGCGAAAAATTGGGGCTTTTTATAGAAGAAGAATTTTTTTAGTGAGCTCAGCATAGGATTTCTCTCCTCATAAAAATCAAATTTTAGAGACCTGGGTCGATATTTTAGCTTGCGTAAAACTATGGGAAAGTCAAACCCTAGTTTGACCCCGGGCCTGAAAAACCCTAAAATACTGAAACTGGTAGTTTTGGTACATTCGCTATATCTTGATATTGGAGAAGTATCAGGAGATGAACCTTTCACAGAACAAATATAAAATCCTGATGTACCCTGTGTAAAAATTTAAGTCTCATATTCGCTACATTCTGGGAGATATGTTTCCTCCAAATCAGGGTTCCAGCCACTTCCAGGATTCATCCCTAAACAGGACACCTAGGGAGAATTGCAATATCTTGGGATAGACATATCCAAATTAAAATTTTCAAGATGTTCCAGATAGGGAACGTACTGTAATTTCTGTAGTTAAATTTTCAGACCCCGAAGGTGAAACTGTGACATGTGGACGTCCGTAAAAGTTTGATATGTTGAATAGTCCTGAAATAAGTCACCTTGGTAAAACTATCATAAGTCACAATTTTTTAACCCAATTAGTGTCAAACCTATGGTGTTGGAAATATTACAATAAAGATGAACTTACTATGAAATTTCAGACACAGAGGAGTATTAATGTAGGAGATACTGCAGCAACAGTATCAGGCATTTCTGCAGGAGAAATTGGAAAACTAGGGCTTCCTATTCTGGGAGCTTCCCTCCACTATTTTCAGAAAAGGAGTACATTGGATAGCTCACCTTCAAGAGTTATATATTTCTATCCAATAAGATCTAAAAGATTCCAAGTTTTGAAAATTAGGGTTTCTCTGACAAACCCTAGATCAGCCAGCTCCGAAACCAAGACGGACACCTCAAATTGGTAAGATCTAATCTTTTTCTATTTACAGTTGAGGTTCTCATTTTAAGATTACTAGTGATACCAACTTGATGACAAGCTTGGTGAGGTTGACAACTTCCAAGCATGAAATTCACTTGGATCTCACTATTTCTTGAAGAAAATTAAATTGGACACCTACATAAGTGGAAAGGTTCCAGTTCCAGAGGAAGATGAGGCTAAAAGCCTTACACAAGAAGAACTTGGTCAAGGCCAAGAAGACCATTGTTGATTCAATCAAGAATCACCTTATACCACAAGTGTCTTCCCTAAAGACACCCAAAGATATGTTTGATTCCTTGATCAAGCTATTTGAAGGGAAGACCATAAATCAAAAGATTACTTTAAGAAACCAGTTGAAGAATGTGAAGATCCAGAATGCAGAGACCATACAGACATACTTTACAAGGGTCTCTCAAATCAAAGAACAACTTGAAGTAGTGGATGAAGAAGTAGAGAATGGAGACGTTGTGATAACCACCTTGAATGGCCTCCCAAGATCATGGGATTCATTCATTTGAGGAATGTGTGCCAGAAGGAAGTGATTACTTTCAGCAGACTTTGGGAAGAGCACATAGAAGAAGAAGCTCGACTCATAATAAGAGAAGAGAATATGGGAGAAACGGAAGATCTAGCTCTCGCGATTCAAAGAAGATCCCTCAAGTGATGAGGAATATGAAGAAATAAATTCTTGAAGAACCTCTTCTCCATCTTAAGAATTTGGATAAGAAATGATGTTGTTATGAATGAAGAAGGTGATGAAGCTCAAGAAGGAGTCTACCCATGAAACAAATAAGATAAATATTCAATTGTCATTTCATGATATTGTTTTGTTATGCATGTGTTTATATTTAGTTGATGTATTATGCATGATATAATGTTTTCATTAATGACAGTATACTACTAATATGCATCTAATGGGTAAGTAGCTCATGGTGCTATACAACTCTCCATTGCTACTTATCTAGAATGAAACCTCTTTGCTAACATATTGGATTAGTGCACAATCTCAATGTTGTCTTGGTAGAGATGGAAGGCATCTAGAAAGTTTCTGTGAGATATGGATGAATGTTGTATTCACTAAAATAAGTGCATGATTATATCTTTATGCATTAGAATTTACCATTATGAATATGCATTATGAAATGTTTCTAATCATACAAATGATGCATTTGACTTGTAGGAAATATCGCATACAATCACCTACAAGAAAAGAAGGATGAGACTTGTTTTGAAGAAAAAGTGAAGACAGTTCAAGAAATAATCCAAGATAAAGAAGAATATGATGATACTTTAAAAAGATTCAAGAGGCCTCAGACACAGTGCAGTTATGTGACATTGTTGAGCGACATCATTGATGCAGAGCCTTCTAGCTATGAGGAAGTAGCCAAGAAGAATGGGAAGGATAGTACCAGTTCAAGAAGAATGATGTCTAGGATGCGACATTGAAGACCTGAAGGGAAGTCCATAATGTCTTCCATATGGATCTACAAGATCCAGCATGTAGTAGTGGAAACATCATGGGATACAAGGAAATATTCATAGCACGAGGCTTATCATAGAAAGAAGGCATAAACTATGAAAGACATTTGCAGCCATTGAAAGTTAAGACACATGACAGGAAGACTCATGTGTGCAAATTAAATAAGGCCTTGTATGAGCTCAACAGACACCCATGGAATAGCACATACATGAGGAGCTTGAAGATCACCTAGAGTGATAAAGATCTTAACCTTTCCTACAAGGTTGAAGATGAAAGCCTATAGAGGTTGATAAGCACACATACGAGTGCGCGAAGATATTTTGAAAAAGTTCAAGATAGAGGATCTTGGTATCCAGTGACCCTATATCGATACATAGAATATTAGTAGCAGAGGAAGCTACTTGTCACTCTGGTACAGAATGTTTCAGTGCATAGAGTACGAAAGATAGAGGGATAATGATGCTCCGCTTCAAAGGGAGTGACTACAGAAGATCCTGAAGTTCGACATGGTACAATAGGATGGATAGCTTAATGATGACTCTAGGCTTTATTGAGAGTAAAGTAGATTCCAACCTTTACTTCAAGGTTGAAGACGAAACACCAGTGATGCTCCTATTATATGTCGATGACTTGTTCCTAACAGAAAAGAGGAACTCATTAAATTTGCTTCATCAGAGTCGGTTGATGCCAAAATGTATCATAAGATGATTGGTTCATTGATGTACCTGATGAATATGAGACCAGATATTTTCTTTGTTGTGAACACATTGAAACATGTTCACCTGATGGTTGAAAAGCATGTAGTGAGGTACCTGAAGAGTATAGTTGAGTATGGGCTCAAGTATGAGGCAAACCAATATATTAACTTGGAGGTTTATGTAGATTTGGATTGGGCAGGAAGTGCCATTGATAGGAAGATCACTTCGGGGTGCTTCTTTAGTATGAGATCAGAGAGGAGAAGTAAAGCTCCTGTATGTGATCCATATCAAGATCTCTCAAAAGATGGAGTTCTAGCATAGTCGGTGAGACAGGTTTTATGAACATAAAATAATGGCGAAGCTCGTAGGTGGCTCAGATGTAAACGGTCCTGTAGGTTTTTCGAGGATGTAATAGGTCCTGGCGAATATCATAGGTTATCCTTGGATGTAATCAACCTTGATGTGATTCTATGCTAGAAATGGCTAGAGTGAAGTTCGAGTACTTCAGGGAGAAGCTTGGTGTTCTCCAGATCAAGGTTCCCTCCAAGGGGAGGTGATGAGTCCGATATCCTTTCTAACATGGTGGCAGGTTGGGCCTCCCATTGTTAGATATAAGTGCATAGCCCTTTTGTCAGATGATAGATGGTGTGTCCTATCATGCTATTAAATATAAGTGTTGAAGGCCATTCTTTGGGAGAATGGAGGCACCTTTTCAATTACTAGGAAATTGATTCAGTCTGGGACTGAAGCTCAGCTTAGTGCTGAGAAGGTATTCTCTAGGATAATGGAGGCACATGGTAAGTTACCAAGAAATTGATTCAGTCTGGGACTGAATCTTAGCTTAGTGCTGAGGAGCCATTCTATGGGAGAATGGGGCACCTGGTTTGTTACCAGGAAATTTATTCAGTCTGGGACTGAAGCTCAGCTTAGTGCTAAGAAGCCATTCTCTGGGAGAATGGAGGCACCTTGTCAGTTACCAGGGAATTTGATTCAGTCCAGGATTGAAGCTCATATTAGTGCTGAGAAGCCATTCTCTGGGAGAATGGAGGCACCTGTTCAGTTACCAGGAAATTGATTCATTATGAGACTAAATCTCATCTTAGTATTGAGAGGTGATTCTCTGGGAGAATGGAGACACCTAGTTAGTTACCAAGAATTTATTTCAGTCTGGGACTGACACTTAGCCTAGAGCTGAGAGCCATTCTTTGAGAATGAAAGATGTAAGTGCTATTCCTTTCTCTGGATAGTAGATGGTGTGTCTTGCTATGATAGTATACGTAAGTGTTAGCCTTTCCTTATATAATATATGGTGTGTCCTATCATGCCAGTGGATGTGAGTGTTGGGCCTTTCTGACATGGTGGTGGATGTGTTCCTCCCATGGTCATATGTGAGTGTTGGGCATGCCTTTCTGACACGATGGTGGATGTGTTCCTCTCATGGTCAGATGTAAGTGTTGGGCAGGCCTTTCTGACTGGGTCAGATATAAGTGTTTAAGAATATGAAGACCTACCTAGAGGCTAATAATACAACCAGCATGAAAAATGGCTATCTCTTTAGAAATTCCTATGATGAGAAGAATTGAGAGATAGCACCAGTTGATTGAGATGGTAGAATTAGTGATGATGATGATCCGGTGATGATCCAATTTTGATCATGATCAAGTGATGATCTAGACTCGATGATGATCTAGTGATGATCTAGACTTGATGAAGATGACTTGACGATGACATGATGATGAAGATGACTTGAAGATGAATATGAATTGATGATGATCCATATGATACAGAGAAGAAGACTTGTGCTGATAAATTGTGTCGAGAGAATACCTTCCTAGTTAAGAGGGAGTGTTGATGTATTCGTAACTTCGGAATGTATTCACTTATATATCTTATGTATTGTACCCTGATGTTTATACATGGATATATATATAATGTAATTGAGTCATGTCATTCCCCGATGTTCCTACCAAGAGATTCAATAATGTAAACAAGTGATGTAAAGTCATTGAGGTTAACCCTCCATTGTAAGTTAGGGAAATAGTCCCCAGAATTGAGTTAAGGTTAACCCTCCTTGTTTATCGGAGGGAAAAGTCCCCACATTTTTGGGGCACTAGGGTTATTAGACTCTCCTAGAGATGTCGGCCCTGGTAAGTAATTGTTAAGTGAGGCCGACATATTGGAGTGGAAATAAATTGAATGGAAGAATATAAATAGAAGTGGGGCTCTCCTCATTTCTACACACACACACACTCCTTGGGGTGCATGAGTGAGAGAGGAGAAGCTCTCTTAAGTGAGAGAGAGAGAGAATAGTTCTGGATATCATCTTTTCTATCTTTGGGTTTTACTATTTCCATTGGTGCTCATTCTATCTCTAAGGAAGTTGCGGAGTCTTCTCCTTTATGGTTTCCCCGAGCAAAATCTCTTGTGTCTATTGTCTGTTGTGATTGATTGATGTACATGTTATTCTCTTAGTTAAGATCCTAAGATCATATTTACTTAAATGATAAAAATCTAACACCTTCAGGCACCTACCCACGAATATAACCTTCGAAGTCGAAACATTCCTGAAAATTCATTAAAGTACATTCGAAATCACAATAAAAACATTAAAGATAAATCGTCGAGCTTTTACTGGAGGGTCATCAATTCACCTCAACAAATTTTAAATAACTCTCCAGAAGATTTTCAATCAAGTCCTGCTCCTATTCAACCCAATTCCCCAACAAATAGTTTGAACCCTTCCACTCCTCCGAGTAGTCCTCCCATAGTAAATTCTCCAATGGCTCACAATGATCCTCCCACAGGACCTAGGAAATTTGGAAGTCGAGCTAGGCCATATCCTTTTGATTTTTTAATGATCCATGGTGATCCTCATGATATTCCTAAGAAGTACTTTGACAAGCTTCCAAGATTCAATGGTTCATCAGTAATTCCCATCGAATAACACATTGAATTAGTATGGAACTACATGGATGCCTATGGGGTTGAAGCTGAAGACATTTATATGGTTTCCCTTAAAGCATATTTAGAAGGAGACTCTAGAAGTTAGTTTGATAGATTGGCTCCATGATCTGTAGACGTGTACGATAATTTTACTAGGAATCTTATAGAATATTGGTCATATCAGCCATACAATAGATTCCTTCTAGATCAGTTATTTGAGGATAAAAAGAAAGAAAATGAGACTATTCATGATTTCAATATAATATTTGATAAGATTGTCTCAAATGTTCCTCAAGATCTATGACCAACCGCTTAGGATATTATAATTATTTATTTAAAATCCTTTGAAGGATAGTTCAGTCTAAATATTAAAGAGAAGAGCCCAAATGACCTCCAGACCACTCAGACCTGGGAAAAGAAAGCAGAAGCTAACATAACATCTATGGGGAAGTAAAACGTTTTAGACGTTTATGCTCCTTCATTTTCCCATAGTGATCCAAAACCCAGGAGAGCCAAGGAACCTATTATAGAGGAGAAACTCATGTTAGAGGAAATGTTTGAAATGATGAAAATCCTTACCTTGTTCACAAAAGACATAGCGTGAACTACGGCTCACGAAAGAAACATAAATTCCTACGGCCCTAGACCATACTGGAACAACTAAATAGGGCCCATGGATGAAAATAGACAAAAACCTAGAAGAAATGAGCCAACTGAGGGAAGAAATGTGAACATATGTGAGGAAACTGAGCAAGATCCCAATAGTTTTTAACCTAAGGATCAGGGTATGAACTTAGTTGAATATTTCATTGAAGAATAAAATTTTGGACAAATGTTACTAGAAGACGACGATTGGGAAGAATAAGAAGAGTTAGTGTGTGCAGTAACACAACCTACCACACAATTTTACCAACGCAGAAACAAAGAACAAGACACAACACCTTTCATAGATATTAATGAAGTTGTAGAAGAAGAGGAATGGAATGAACAATATCTTTGTGACTATGACATGGGGATAGACAAAGAACAAGAATTGCATAAGGTTATGCAAAATGTGTCCCTAGGTGAATTAGTAAATTTACCATCTATCAAGGATCAAGTTCAACGTTTCTTTGATAACTTTCCAATGGATAATGCTCCTGATACAATTTATGAGTCTGGTCACATTCATATTATTAGAGTTTGAGAGGTAGAGGTAGATCCTCTCATCTAGATTTACACTGCTATATATGAGAGGAAGAGTGGAGGACATCCTCCATTCTATCTTACAATACAAATCACCAACCTCTTACTACATAATTGTATGTTAGACTCTGGAGCTGCTATGAATGTAATGCCTCTAAGCATCATGAAATAATGGGATTATAAAGCACTCATCCTTATGGAAATGTTTATGAAATTGATTCCAAGAGAGTCCAAGAATATGGATTAATCAAAAATTTGAAAGTCGATTTATTTGCTTTCCCTGATCTAAATACTATGATGGATGTAGTGGTGATTGACCTTCCTCCCGTGTATGGTATGTTTCTATCTAGGAAATGGGATGTTGGTTTAGGTGGATACCTACTTGATGATGGACTTATCATACGCTTGCATACCAAACTCTGATGGGAATTTGATAAGAATATGTAGGGAACCTTTTATCGATGGATATATTGAAACCTACGAGGATCGATTAAAAAACACGTATGGAAGGGATACCCTAGGTGTTGAAAGAATAAACATGGCAATAGAGGAAGAGGATTATACGCATGTTTTATTTATGGGACTAGTAAACTCTGATTCTTGGGATGAGGATGATGTTAGGATTAGACAAGAGCTTATCCATCAACAGTTGATCAAGAAAATCATCGATAGTAATGCATATCAATCTCCTGAAACCCGTAGGGATTTATCTATTGAAGATTTTGAACAAACTTTTCATACTGAGACCGAGTTGGTAACAAATAATATTCCTAATAATTTGACAAGAGGAGTTCATTTCCCTATTCAATAAATGAGGTAGGAACTGAGAAATGACAAAAGACATCAAATGATAAATCTGGTTAATCGAAGCAAGGAAGAGTATGTTATAATAAATGATGCTTTTGGGGAGTAATTTTGCCTAAATAATTTACTCACTTTTCAAGATACCAGTCCTTCTCCCACGATCAAAAATGAAAATTCAGCTCCTAATTTTGATAACCAATCTGAATCAATTAATCAATGTGAACCTCCATATCGAAGAGGGATCATGAGTAATTTTTGTTACCCGTCAGTTTCTCATTATCCATGGTTTTTGTTACCTCTTGAAAATACTCTCAATGAACAATATGATGCATCTCACATCCCTATTCCTCATTCAAAATATTTGGAAGAGGTGGTTGAAAGGAACCTATCTGAAGTTTGTAGAAAAGGAAAATCCTTATGCCTGATGGAGAAGGATCTAGTAAATTAGTGGATCATTCTGAAACTATATGCCCCATCGAAGCTAATGTTGGTGAAGTGTTTAGATATTTTTGGACTATAGGGGAAGCAGTTAAAGAAGTAATATCCAGACACCCAGAGGACGTTGAGAGCCAACCCAATCATCTGAGAAGGGAGATAAGATAAAATTTACTCAAAATAATTGCACTTCCTATGGACGGGGCTCCTCCACGTGTAAATGCTATTCCTGAAAGAACTAGGACGATACCTTTACCCCATACCAAAGGAAACTTTGATGCCTCCATTAATCCTACCCATGATATTCTAGTAATTTCCTCATCTGTCATTTGGCATAGGAAATCCTATGGTGATAAGTTGATTGTTGAGAATCGTGCCTTTAACTATATTTCAAGACAATAATGAGACCTTTGGATGGGACCATTAAAAGTAGAACGATTTGAAAGGAACATGTATTTATTGTCTACTAAAGATGGTCGCAACTTCCAGACTCCTGTATATTAGGTTCAATTGAGGGACTATGTCCCTGGCATCACTTAGTACATCATTTTTGCACCACCAATTAGAGTAGGTAGGAATAAATAAGCTCATATGAGCAGTAGTTTGAGTCTGTTTTATGTCTGATTGTTGCATGAGTATTCTATTTTCGGTACTTGTTTTGTTCTGCATTTTAATTAAGTAGATTAGAATTTATATTTCAGTATTTTACTTTAAACATTTATTTCCTGTCATTTTTTTGTACACATATATTTTTCCCATACATGTTTCTCCGGTTGTTCTTGTTTCCATGTGTGTAGACGATAGGTAAAAACTTGGAGAGGAAGCAGAAAGCTGGATTACTAGTAGTTGATGGTGTTGTGAACCAAAAATCTCTGAGATTCTCAAAAACTCTCTTCATTAGAGAACTTGTCCCACTTGGAGCCAGATGTTATCACATATACATTTTTCATCTAGGCTTCCATGATGCAGCATGCAGACTTGTCTCCTTTTGTATTCTGGGATACTTTTACATGGGGTATCAGCATGGATCTCTACAACTTCATTCCAATTCAGAGCCTTCTTCTTAATATTTTCCTTGCCAAGATTGAGACTCAAGAGTCCATTGAGATGATTTTGGTGATGATCTAGTTCGTTTCAATAGAGTAGAAGATCAGGATTTGGTACACATAGTCGAGGGATTATTAGTTGAAGACAGGTATACATGATGAGATCAGGTATATTTCCTTGGTTTAGTTTTTCTCTATGATGTATCTTAGACACCTTTGCTTGTCCTGTTAGGATGATTGTGGCGACCTATGCATAAATTTTCTAACATGTCTTATGGTTGATCAAGGAATCCAATGTGAAGGCTGTTTCCCATGCCATGCTAAAAAAATATGTAACCCTTAGTGGTAGGTTGGTTCCATTACATTTTTACCTGTCCATCCAGTTCATCCACTTTTTCTTCCACCCCATGACTATGACTTATAGAGGATGGTGAGATTGAAGACCCTTTCCCCATTCTGACCACTATGAGTGATAGAATCCATGTTGTTATGTGTCTCAACCTATGAAGTATGTGTCTTTGACAGTATGGCTAGGTGCACAGGGTTGTCCTCCTTAAGTCTTGAAAACAAGTTCTCCACCACAATAGTGTTTTTAAACACTAAAGAATCAAAACACATAAAAGCTACATCTAAAAGATGCACAAGTATAGAATATTGAAAAAAGGTAGTCATTGGCCAAGAGATTGAGCACCCATTGTTTGTATAATGTACGGTTCAATTTTCCCTCTATAAAGGCACCAAGGAGAGGAAAACCCGTTGAGGCTATGTACTACTCATGGAAAATGGGTATCCTTAGTCATTTACTGGAGCCTAGAAGGATTTCCGGGGAACCTACTCTTGTAGGTTGGCCACTATCTTATAAAAAATGTGAAAGTCATTGAAAGGTTAATGGTCAAAGGATGAGCACTCACTCCTTGTATAGTGTTCATCTCAATGGTCCCCATAGGGCCACAGGGTGAGACTAGTCTAGAAAGAATGGGTCTTTGTCAATATTGGAGTCCAGAAGGTTTCCAAGGCACCTGCCTTTGAAGGTTGACCTATATTTTCAAAAGGGTTGCAAGGGAAAACATGCTAGAGTTTGAAGGAAGCATACCCAAGTGCTTCACCCATCTGTGAGGCACCTCCATCCCCTATTGTTATCTATTATGCATATGTCACCTTGGTAGAGTTTATTAGTTATCAGTCGAGAAGATCACCAAGTAAAATTTAGTCAAAGTTATTTTCCCTTTTCCTTATCATGGTTCTTCCACCATCACCCATATATAACACATTCATTGCACTTTGTAAGTATCGCATGAGCAAGCATATTTCCTGAAGACTCTAAGACCTGTAAGAAGCAAAGGTATATTTTATTATTATTATTATTATTCTTGGTCACCATGATTATAAATAACTGACTCAATTTGGGTTTTTATATACACCATTGGAGCATGTCTTACCTTGGAATGTAACAGGATCATATTAGCATGTTATCTCACCTTGATTTTGGCAACTTTGACCTGGTTAACCCAACTAATTGAGTCAATCACGTTTCCTAAGGAAATGACTCAAAAATATAAGATGGTCTATATTTGTTTGAAACATACCCAAGAGCTATACTGCAGTTCAATTTTTAGTGTTTTGCCCCGGTTCTCTAGAAAAGTGATTATTATCACTTAATTATTGGCCAAATGATCTATTTTTATTCTCGATGGAAGTATGTTTGGTTCTCCTAGAGAATACCAGTGTTCCATGGGATATAATTAGTCACTTATACCATTCTCCTATGTCTCTATATTATATAGAGTATTTAATTTTCCCTAGTTTTCATCCTAGAGTGAGTTATGATGGATTTATCAGTTTCCAGGGATTGTACCAGCAAAAAATGAACTAAAAATTCACTGAG
Source organism: Pseudotsuga menziesii (assembly GCA_001517045.1). Lineage (NCBI taxonomy): Eukaryota > Viridiplantae > Streptophyta > Pinopsida > Pinales > Pinaceae > Pseudotsuga > Pseudotsuga menziesii. Next base: position 28,170 of record LPNX010932986.1, read on the forward strand.
AAAATCGATTTGGCCTCCTTGGTCAAGGAAATGGCTTGGAATTTTGACATATGATGTTTCTCGGCATCTCAGACAGTCCTTTAGTAGTTTTTAAGTCAACATATGTCCGAAATGATTTGTTTATGGCTCAGTTAGTGAGGAAAACCCCCAAAGGGGCGCCCCCTCTAATTGGATATTGATGTATTTCATTGTTATATCTTATATTATGAATTTTTAAAAAGGTTGCAAGGTGAATTAATCCCTTAGTGACCCCCTCCTATGATGTATGATGTCATATCTTATGTTATGTTGTGACATTTCGCTTTAGAGGGGCATCCTTGAGCAAAGTGTGCCTCCTTTTTTATTTAGTCACTTGATCCATGTATTAGTTTGTGTTTTTATATAAATGATTGATTATGTTATAATCTCAATTGTTGGATGATAAACCAAGTTAGGGTTTATGTCTCTCTCAAACTAATTAAGAGAGGTGACCCCCCCATTGTAATTCATGAGCTTTGTCACCGGAATTGGAATAAAGAGATTTTATATGGGACTACACCCTTGTCTAATATCTTCTTGAATGAATGGTTTGATGACTGACAGAAACTTTCTTCTACACTAATATATATCCGATATAGTTTTTGTATCTTTTCGATGTACCCGTTTACTTGTAGGTTGAAGGAGGCAATTCTAAGAGAGGCGTATTGGTGGGGGGACTTGCCCTGTTGCGCGATATCGACAATTGGTTATCAGGGAGTTGAAATTATTTATGATTTATTCTTATTGTACTTATTTCATCTTACATTTTGCATTTGTTTTCCATTCTGATTGATTTTCCTTGGTGTGGTAGGAAAACAGGGGCACTAGGGACACTGGAAGAAGCAACACTTCATCAAACACTTGTCCGAAAATCTTATTTGATCTCAAGAAATGCATTCTTCATCATATAGGAGGTCATTAGGAATGATTCATGTATGTTTCTTAGTTAGTTTCTCCACATTTTAATTTTCATGCATTTCCCATAAATAATTTTCACTGAAAAACCCTAATTTAGCATTAGGAAAAATCACCGGACGAGTTTGCACTGGGAATCTACAAATTCGGAGATATGTATTTTATGTGACATAATAAAAATCCCCCTCTCACTGAAATAATTATATCTTGGGATCCTCTTCCCCTCTCGAGGAACTGGTCTCTATCTGGGAGAAAACGCCCTTGTCCAGCAAATCAGCCATTTTCCATTCGTTTCTTGTGTGGTTCCTTCTGGGTATTTTTCATTATCAAATATTTCATCCCATAAAATGTGTAGGAAGCCATAATTGTTGATATAAACTTAATCATGGATATTTCTCAATTATCTACTTAAATCCACCCAAGGTTCGAATTTGATCATTTGAACTAGCACACTAAAATCCTAGATTGACTTCAATTTTCACAAGCCATATGTTTTAGTCACTTGAGTGACATTTCAAATCTATAATAACCACCACACTCAGGTATCCTTAATTTGTGGATTTTCCTTAAATATAGGGTTTTAGGCACTCACCTTACGAATTCTTTGATAGGAGTCTAATCTGTTGATTTGTCTTGGATATTTCCTTTCAGGATTGATCTGGCTCTCCCCCTTTGTCACTTGGGATTCTCTAGTGGAATAAAGTGAAGGAATCCTTAACCGACGTGACAACCATCCATATTTTGGAGGTTAGGGTTTTTGTAAGTCACAAATTTGGTTTCCTATCCCCTCGGCCATCCTAGATAGGATTTATCTATTGGCGAAACTACAAGATCTATGATAACAGGATTCTAGCGAAATTGATAGAAGGAGGCATCAATCAATGATCATGATTCGAGGCAGATGAGATCAGTGAATTTCACATAATTCGTTGATGGAAGCTACACATGTTTTTACAATTTAGATGGATAACACAAAGTAAAGAAGAGGATTATGTTGGAGATAATATCAACGGTGGCACATGAAGATTTGGTAGATCTACGGTGGTAAGAAGGTTCGCTATGGGAAATTGAAAATAAGATAAGAAAGAAGAGGGGTGACAGAATAGGTAAAGGAAAAGGTTAATGGGTGATAAGGATCGACGATCTAGAAGGAAGGTAAGCTAAATACATAGATACAGAAGAGTTCTCTTGTGAGATCTGCATGAAGGCTAACAGACATTTCTACTAGTGGAAAATAGAACGGCTCCTTTTACCTAAAACCACTATGGAGAATATTATAAAAGGTAAAGGGCATGTGGTTGAATATTTTTTTTTCTTTTGCGTTGGGAGAAGAAGCATTATTCTGTGTGGACAAATCTAGGTCATAAAGATACCCATCCAACTGTCATTTTTCCCAGTAGGTCATGTTTTTTACTGCCTCTTAGTATTTAAAAATGGATGGTGGAGGAGAAGTAGAGGTTCAGGCCATGGAATTTCGGAAAATTGATGAAGTCTTAGAAGATAGGGATGGCAGAATATTTGACATCATTTGATCTTTCGGCCCCATTAGCCAGTTAAAAACAAGGTTGGATGTATTCAAAGACCAGGGTACTGATTTGCATAGCTTCTTCTAGTCTCATTTATGTTATATTTGTCCATACCAAACACTTAACTTTATGGATTTCATCAACTCATGAGCCTCTAGTTATTCTTCTTCTGAAAGTGTAATTATGGATGCATCCAAGTCTAATATTATATGTCATGTTAATGATCTCATTGTTCAAGACTCACTTACCATCCCTCCTACCTTCACTCAAAATAGTTAAGAATTTAGTGAAGAAAACCTAATCTAGTCCTTTATACATGATACAATTGAGAAAAATAAACTCTTTTGTTACACCTAAAATATGTACCAATGCTTCAATCCCTCAAAATCCCTGGCCAAGAACTCTTTTGGAAACTTTCTGCTTATTCCTATCCTAGATTGCGCACTTTACTTTCTGACATAGAGTGTTATCCATCCCAGAAACTTGTTTGACATGGGAAGAAGGCTCCAGTGGCACCATTTCCTTCACTACAAGGTGTGTCGCCACTCTTACCCTTATTGAAAGGAGCATCGACAAGCTTAAGAAAGAAAAAATAGAAGTTTTGAGAAGCTTCCAAACGAAATCTCTCATGGAGGATGATCCTATCTACTTGGGAGAGATGGAACTCGACCTCCTAACCCATAGGCATCATTCCCTATCCTCTTCCAAAAATATATCATCTCACTTGGGATTCCCTTGGCCTATAAAAGAAAGCTTCATGGATCATGTGAGTAGAGACCAATAAGAAAATCCTTATGTTGTTGGATTGAAGTTTGGTGTAGAGGAAATTTGAGAGAGTTTTGTGAGCAAGATTTTGTATTTTTTTGTAATAGGTGTTGAGTGTGTCAAATATATTGTAAAGGAAAAGCTATTGACATCAAGGATTTGGTTGTATATTTCTCTTTTCACCTTTTACTACAAAAGTGTTTCCATTTCCCATATATGATTTATGTTAAAATATTGATCATTTATTATTAGGATCCTTGATCACTAATGTAGATTAATGATTTGTCTTGTTACTCTCATCCCTAGTCGTGTTTCTTATGTTTCTTTGCAGGTATAGTAGATCACATCAAGACCAGTGAAACATTGAAAAACTTACATATCTAAGGTAAGAGAGTTATTTATTCAAGTATATCAGTTATCTAGGGAAAGGATGTACTGATGTGTCTTTTTATTCTAGACTTGTACCATGCAGGATAGAGGAACAAGCAGTGTCCACAGTGGTTGAAGTATTCCTGGTAACAAAATTGGTGACCATAATGGGCAATAGATCTAGTCAGATCTAGGATAGATCCGATAAAAAATGGAGCATATCCATTTAGATATGAAATTTTTTATAACATTTTTTCTTGAAAACTTGTTATTCTTGTTTGCTTAACTCATTTGATTTGTTAAGGTGATTGATCCACCTTACCATAATTTCAATTTCCTTATGTGATGTATGTCTTACCTCACTATTATTCCAGCTTGATCCATATTGGTTTATTTTGCAAGTTACTGTCATTTTTAAGTCTGACGATTCCCCAATGCCCATGGGTAATCCTGACAGAGCGTTGGACATACCATAACACCTTCTGCATTCTATCAAGTAGCATCGCTGACACCTGTATTCTGACTACATTGTGCATCATTTATGCCTTTATCTAGTATACAAGGTGTGTTGACACCCTCGTGACGCCCTGGAGCATCATTTCACTGTGTTCCCAGGTAGGCCATCCCATGTTTTTAATATTGTTCTTGAAATATTTGGTTCCTCTTTGGTTGATTTTTTATTTGGATTTTTTCTTACTGTTAATTATGATAGTCTTGTAGTATGATATCCCTTTTTGAGTTCATTATCTAGAAATTTTCATTTATAGGAGCTTAGAAATTCAAAAAATTGAGGACGAATTATAGTTTTGGGTTCATGGTTTTCTTTTTCGGTTCTCTGAAAGTGATCACAGGTATATAGGAAGGAAGATCTATAGTTTCTTTGAAATTATTTTAGTATAGTCTTTTATCCCTCTTTCTTTTTCAAATTATATTAAAACAAAAAATGTTTGCTTGTTTTCTTTTATTACTTTTGTCTTGGTTGGGTAGTTATATTTCTTTATTCATTTGATTGAGAAAACACAGGTTTCTAGGAATAAGAAGTTGTTCTTTATTTTTCCTTTTAGATATTTTCTAGGCCAAGTATTAGAAATGCTTGTGTGTTTGGAAATTTGTTGAAAATATTGAAGTTAAAATCGTTGAAAGTTGCATAGTATCTTTTATTTGAGTAAAAGGAAAAGTTTATCCCTTACTCTAGGTAGCATTCATCGAAGAGAATATTTGCACTGCATCTAGATCTTAACATTCATCTTGATCCATATTCCACAAACATTCACTAACCATCAAGATAAAATCAATGGAAGAATATGTTAAAATTCTCTAGTAATTTGAGTGATAGGATAGAGACATGTTCTGACGTCTTAAAACATAGGAGTTGTCGGTACTTTCTTGCACTGCATCCCGGGGATCGTGTGGTTCTTCCACATATTGTTTGTAATTCGAATGACCTTTCTTGTGCCCTTGAGGTATATCGAAAGGTACTTCACGTACTCAATGGTATATAGGAAGGCCCATTTCGAATGGTTGTGCATTAGACAACACTAATACGGATTTGATCTCCCACGTACCTAGTTTATATCTTGAGACTACTCTAGGACACCCAAACCAACTGATAAAAGTGTGATAAAATCCTTTTGTTCATCTTGTTGGAGAAATACACTGAGAACATCACTCAGGGAGCTACTACATACACGTCGCCCAGGAAGTCTTGTATTCAAGAAATGGTATGGTCCCAATCCTCCTTATCATGTTTTACTATTGCACCCTGCAGTATATCGCGAGTTGTGACAACTTGAAAATCCTAGCGAGGAACTGGATTTCACCATCCCATCCTATCATTTAAATTTTCTTGTGACCTTAGCTTATGTAGGATTGTTTGTGTGTGATCTATTCCTTGTATAGAAATTTAGAATAGAAGTCTTTGTCCAGCACCGTAGAAGAGCTACCTATGAAACAATCTCGCAGATTGTAGGGTTTACCACCTAACTCTCTTCCTATCATGGAATAAAGTGAAGGAGAAACCATGGACCAACCAGCTACAGTTGATTCACATATAGAAGGATTTCTTGTTACATAACCTGGGGAATAAATTTCCTCCTTAAAAAACCCTATGATAATCCAACAACCTTCCATAAAAGACACCACCTTTCGTTTTCGAACATAAGGACAACTTGGTGCACCCAATTGGGTTTTTAACCACCCATCGAATGATATTGTGGCGTAAATGTTTTTTCCAGCTGCTCCTTTTTAGGAAACTTTGTTAAGACATGCCATTTCTGAATATGGGACTACTAGACCATCTTATATCACTCCCCCATGCAAAAATGGATTTTCTACAAATAAATAGATCCTCGGACCAATCCAGGTAAATCTTGATCATTTTAGTAACTTAGGAGAGATATAAGAAGGAGAAATGTTTCTCCTCCATCCCTTCATTCAGAAATAATTCCCCCTATATCTCATGCTATTTCACCATCCCATGTGGCTCTTGAATCAAGGTCACCGACTCAAAACATGGTTACTCATGATACAGATCAACCCTCCATTCCTACCCTGGCCACCCTAAATTCCCCAACTATTTCTAACTCGCATGTATATTCCATCCCTGGGGGGAAACCCCCAGCGCAAGTTGTTTTACTAACCAGAGGAACTGTTTATGGAATGGTGAAAAATATAGTTGTAGGACAATCGACACTTAGTGATCTCCCTATGAAAACCAATATGGTTATTCCCTCTTCCGGATTGGGACAAACTTCATTGGCTTATACGTACCCAGGAAATACACCACCTATGGTCCATCAAACTTATCAACCTGCACCACCAGGACTTGTTTATCTTATAATTCCATACCTTGGAAATACTTATACCTCATGGGGGAAACATAATTGGTCAAATGTCCCTATGCATGGGGGGGCATTTGTGAATATTGTTGGGATTTTTGGAGGTCCACCTGGAGAACCACCCTTTGGAGGTCCACCTAGAGGACCACCTTTCTGAGGTCTACCTGGAGGACCACCTTTTGGAGTACTACCTCATGGAGTCCCACCATCAGGAGGCCCACCATCTAGAGGTCTGCCACCTAGAGGCCCACCCCCTAGAGGCCCACCACCTGGAGTCCAACCATTAGACAACCCACCCCCTATAGGCCCACATTCCCTAGGAAGAACACCACCTAGAAAACCCTCAAGTGGATCATTCAAAAAACAACCAACTAATCAAATGGTTATGGTAACATCATCTATACATATTTATCAATATGCTTACGACCCTACTAGCCCACAGATGCCTTATCAATATTACCAGTACTCCTAGGCTAATCAACAATTACCATTTCTGGCTACCTTAGATCTATCAGATCTATCTAAATTAATTAATGACCCCATACATCATGACCCTTCATGGTTATCTATCCATGGTAAGTTACCCTATGATATACCCAAATTTGATGGTAATCTCGGTGAAGACCATAAAAAACACATCGTGACATTTCATTTGTGGTGCTCATCTAATTCTCTGATGGATGGTTCAATTTGTCTACATTTGTTTCACATAACTTTCACCGGGGTGGCTATGAAATGGTATATTGAGCTACCTCAGCACTCCTTTTTGGATTTCAACACCTTAGTAATGGCCTTCTTGACACATTTTCAGTTGACAATCCAATATAAAAAAAGTACATACATTTTGACCTCACTTCGCCAAACCACTTCTACTCATATATACGATCATATACATGAGTGGAGATGATGACATAGGTTGATCAAAGATATTGTTCCTGATTAGATACTCATAGATTGGCTTACTAAATATTTTCTTCTCAGCCATTGCTAGAGATGTCACCATGGGAGGTTTTGTTACCAAGGAGCACTCCATCAACCGTGCTTAGTACCTTCACTTGGTTTATTCTCAGTCACGTATTTTGAATAACTTAATTTCCCATGCTCCTTTTCCTACTTCATATCCTTTAAGACATTCAACAGAACCACCCGCAAGAAAAATGAACCAACCACATATGCTAGTCAAACCATTTCAAACCCCAAAACTGCTTCCCCTCCTACTATTTTGACCAAAGTGAATGTGGTTCAATCCTCAGAATCCTCAGAAGAAAAGAAAAAAGGAAATAATAAATCCAATAAATCCGAGAACCAATAGGAAGGTAATAAAAAATAGAACCCTGATGTTGACTCCAAAAACAAGAGAAAGGAAAATTTCCCTTGCCTTATATGTGGAGGTGACCACTTCACCAAAGAATGTCCTCGTCATGAGGAATTCAGTAAATTTCTTTAAAATACCCCCACCCCAGCAGTCCTAACAGATCCTTTCCCTACCCAACAACAATTGATTGACCATCAATCCTTGCATGGGCCTTCCATGTCTTCCATAGATGAAGTTAAAATGATGTCAAGTGAATAAGTTAGTCTCACTCCTCGGTCCCAATACTATGGCCCTCCACCAAAGAAGAATACTGATAATGTTTCAACAGAAAAAACTTCAGCATCCCCCCTCCTACCAATGGTCTTCAAATTGAAAAACGTGTTCTTGATGCAGTTCTCTAGTCACCTAAGACTACACTTGAAAAATATGTACTTAGTCCTAACACACTTGTCGCCCAGTACTATAATATAGTTGAATATTTGCCTCAAGCACTGCTCGCTATGTCAACTCTCAAAGTACTCCAAACATTCCCTACAAAGCGGAAGAACTTGCTATCAGTTCTCGAAGCGATAAATCCTAAACACAATAACATGATCGCCTTCAAACTAGATGACTTTAAGTCTAGGATCTCCCATCAATTGGCTTTCCAATTATCCATGAAAGCTATTGGGAAGATAGTCTGATGTACTGTATTGGATGAAGGAGCCTCAACTTTGGTCATGTATTTATCCTATTGGAGAGCTATCGACTCTCCTAAGATCAACCATTCACCCACGACATTAAAGGATTTTGATGGTCACAAATTTCAACCCTATGGCTTACTACCGTCTGTCCAGGTAGAACTGGAGGGAATATCAGTCTCCATTCACATTGAATTTTTTGATGCTCCTTTAGACTAAAATATTCTTCTATGTCGAAAATGGTTCTACGCAATGCAATTTTTTTCTTTATGTGTATTTTGAGTAGTTTAGTTCCCATTCCAAGGGAAGACCATTATCATTGACCAGCTAGATTTCTATTCACCAGAAGCGACTTCTAATTTTGCGAACAATGTTCCACTTTTGTATTCGTCATCCCATCAATATCGATACATTGGGATAGGTCTTCTTAAGAATTACTCACTCATGGGATTCTTTCCATTAACCAATCCTCCTATTTCATAGGTAGAATCTATGAACCGTTTCAAAGAAATGTACTGGGCTATTCAGTCCACCAATGATACCACCATTAATGATCATATTTTGGTGGCATCAGATGTGTATCATCTACCATATTGGTTAAAAACCCCCCTCCATCTCTATATTATCTTTTTCATACACTCCCCTCTAATGAGTCCATTATGGAAGTGCTAGGATTATTAATTCCCCCTTAACCAAACTCTCTATTAGATTAATTTATCCTAACTTAGGAGTTTTAATTAATTAATTAAGTCCACTAGTACCATTGGGTCCACATGGCCTAATGGGGCCACATGTACCAATTACTAGAGTGTGGGGAACACTTCGAGAGACTATATTCCATTGGCTGCACTTGCATGCATCAGATTGGGCGCCTCCTAGTCCAATCCCTACATTTTAGAACCCACTGGGAGTCCCGACACCAACCTCCTTCAGTCAATTGGAGTTGGAACCAGTTAAGCTTAGTTAATTTCCAGTTACATATAGTTAGATCACAATTAGTTCAATTATCACTAGTTATGCATGGCTACATTTGGATTAGGCGCCTTTTCTCACCTACCACTTCAGTTAGACTGAGTTAACTTTTTATTACTGATTGTGTGAGTTGTTTAGACATATAGAGTTAACCATTTGGACTCTAATATTGATTGAGACACCATGAATTCGCTAGTCAGTTAGGTACAATGAAATCCTATTGGTAGATTCAAATTATTTCCTAATGAATTCAAATTATTCCTTATGTAAACTATTGTAACAATGAATTTAATGAATGACAATGATACTATAATTACCTAATCTATGCTCATTTGTTTTGTGTGTGGCTTGTTTTATTCGGTGTGTATCTTCATTATCATTTTACTGCATTAATAATTTGGACTCATTGATTGAATATATAAATGGCACAAACAATTTTAACATGGTATTGGAGCCATCTCAAGCGGGTTCATGTTTGTCTCTCTCCATTGAACATTAGAAGCAACTGGATTTCCATAGAAGTCCCGTAAAGAGTGCCTTGCTTTATCTAAATTTATTCATAGTGGTGGTATGGGAGTGATGGATTGTGAAAACATGTTCATGTCGAGAGGGAAGCATCATTCTAACATATTTTAAATTTTTTAGTGTTTTGCAGTGAAAATATATAGGTGCTACATAGCTTTTGTGAATATTAGTGTTTTTCCAGCGGGAGAATTATGGATTTTATACCTTCCACTCCTTGGATCCTGACACCCTTAAATTACATTGATTGAGGGTATATATGTAGATGGACTTGTAGAATCTTGTCTACTACAGGATAATACTTGGAAGGGAGGCTGAGCCCCATCATCTAGTTGAGAAGAACAAGTTTCTGAACTGCTTAGATGAAGATTTTGGTTATCTATGCACTCATATATCTAGAGATCTCCTCTTCCACCTTGAAGGTTTGAGGACACCCAAAGAATCCTGGGAGAAGTTTGAAGACATGTTTGGAAAACAAGATGAGCTTTGGGGACACCTCCTGGAGAATGAGTTGGTAGCATTACATCCCAACAATTTCAAAATAGTAGAGAAATTATTTACTAAATTCAAGTCTCTTGCACTTCAATGCAGACAATGCAGAATAGAAAGAAAGGATGACCAAAGTGTTTTTTCCATTCTCAACAAACATGGCCCAGAGTATTCTGTATTTGTCTCAATCTTCCATTTGAAAAAGGAAAGAATCCTTTTCTGAGTCAACTTCTCTTGATGATTCCTTTTCTAAGTCCTAACTCAAGGAGAAAGAGAATTTGATTCTAATGGGAGTCATCAAGACTTCCAAAGATCAAGCTCTCCTAGTGAGAGACTCTTCCAAAGAGCAAGACGAAGGGAAATCAAAGAAGAAGGATCCCAAAGCAGCTGATTCAAAGCCTAAACAGAATCAATAGACTTCTGAAGGATCCTCCGGCTCTAAGAATATATGTCCCTATTGTGCGAAGGGTTTCCATATTGAAGATCATTGTATGAAGAAGCAGATTGATCAACTGTCTGCTCTCCTCAAGTAGCATAACATTGCTCTCCCACAAGGAGCAAAGAAGCCTGATGAAGAACCCCAGACAGAAGAAGATGAAAGGTGCCATGCTTTGAAATATAGCCTTACTGAGTCTACATAATACAAAATTGATTCTGGAGCATCCAATCACATGGTTTCCTCCAAATAATTCTTCTCGACCCTCACACTATCAAAGGGCCCTAAAATTCACATGGGAGATGATTCCCATATCCCAACATAAGGAAGGGGTTCAGTCAGAGTGAAGCATGGTGATTTCAAGAATGTCCTCTATGTGCCCTTCCTTGCAGCTAACTTGTTGTATGTTTATTAGATGACTCAGACGGGCTCTCCCAAGAGAGCTACATTCGATTTAGAAACAGTTGATATTACAGAAAAAGTCATAGGACAGCTCATAATGAAATGTATTGCAAATCACTCTACTAAAGCTGATGAGTTCTCACATTTCTCACTTGTCTCTCCTCCTAAAGCTTTATTGTCTCATGCTAACAACACCATCAATATTTAGCATGAGAGATTTGGCCATCTCAATTTCAAATATCTCCAACAACTCCACAATGATAAAATGGTTGAAGGTTTTCGTTCCATCCAAACTTCCAATGGAGTATTTGTTAGTTTCTTGGTAGGTAAGCATCTATAGAAGAAGTATGATGTTGGGAAGGCACATAGAGATGCCTCGATACTTTATTTGTGTTAGATTTTTATCATTCAAGCTACCATTATGATCTTAGGATCTTTAACTGAGAGAATAACATGAATAGCAATAAAACAAAAGCACAAGAAAAGAGATAAGAGAAACAAAGAATTTTCCTTGGGGAAACCATAAAGGAGAAAACCCCGCAACTTCCTCAGACATATAATCAGCACCAAAGGTAAAATTAGAAAACATAAAGATGATCTCCTAACAGCAGTAGTCTCTCTCTTGTCCCAGCAACTTCTTGTTGTACAGGATAATTCACCTAATAACCTAGGTCTGGGGGGTTACCAACATACTCATAACTTGCAGACAGTTTGACTCTAAAAGTACAGAATAGGAAATAGGAAAGTAGAAGGACTTACTTGTATTAAACGAAGGCTGGTCCTTACTATCTTCTCCCTCTCTGATCCACTTCCAAAGTCTCCAGGATAGTTCCTGCTTCACCTGTTAATAAACACTCTTCCAGATACAAGATGGCTCATATATATAAATGCAGGTTAGGAAAATCATATATTATATTGAAATGTAAACATTTACCAATCCACAAGATATGAAACACATATGGAAGAAGTGATATCTTTATTAACAATAATAGAAAGAGTTTAGGTTACAACCCAATGTCTGAACAAGGACTCCTCTGTCACCAAAGGACTCTGAGTTTCTCTGCTCCAAAGATTTCTGTAGACAATCCACCAGCATAACTTTGCTCTCCAAGTATGATCATTCAACACCCTCCCCAAGGCATCTATTTATATGGATGAAATGAGGTTGTTCTTGAAGGTTAGGGAGGTTGTGGCAGTTAAGAAGATTAAGTTAAATGAGTAAACTAATGTTCCATTAGTGCATGGTTTTATGTTTTAATGTTGAGGAAACCATTCGCGGGTCTGTAGTAGAGCAACCCACGAATGATTCGTGACTATATAGAAGAGAAACCCGCGAATACAAGGATTTGTGACTTGCTGTATAGGAGACTCGCGAGGGATGCGCGATTTGTCAATATAGAGAGTTGCGAATACAACTCAACATGGCAAAATTGGCAAAGTAACCAGCTCGATGTATAGGGAATGTACTTCATCATAAGCCAAGGTATAGTGAATATGGGCGATCTCAATCCATAAGTGTCCTTTTGTGTGCCGACATGAAGGATATCAGCACTCGAACGGAGAGGTGCCATTCAGGTGTATAACAGATGCCCCCTAATGTGTGAGGTCAGAGGGGAACGATGGCCGAAATACATTATAATATTTAACTCAAGAGAAACTCATAAATCCAGTGGAGTAGAAGGAGTACCTGAAACAAATACATAGTAATGTTAGATACAAAGTTACATCTGATGATGCTATGTTCAATTTACTGGAACACTAGCTCCTGTACAATATTTGAGTACATCATATGATATGGGTAAAACCACGTATTTACAAAGGTGGAGCAAAGCCACAATACAATAATGATGAGTCTTCAAAGATCTGGAAGCTAGATATAGAAATGAAACATAGTCTTGCGCAACTTAGTTCATGAGTGAGTAACTAAGGTCTTCATAAAAGATCCCAAAGAACCAGTACAATCCAAGCCATGTGAATAAGGGTAAGCTGAAGTCAAACATGGAAAGGATTCAACAGTTTGTCAACTAATAGATGATAATTGACAACTGAAGCAAAGGAGTTCACCAATGATGAAAGTGAATCCATAGGTACCATCGTCAAAACTATAGGTCTTCGTCATCAGGAAGTACTGAAACAGAACCATACTGTGATAGGGAAGGCAATAGATCCTTCAACGGATCACAAGAGTGACTAGGAACTGGGCAAAAGAAGGTAGACACAAGTAAATGGATAGCAGATATAACAGGAATAGGATTAGGTGATAGATCAAACATTAAGTATAATCCTTGAACAGTGAGCACGACACAGAGATGACCCAAGGTAGCATACAACGGATAGATAGAACAACTAGACTTATCTGTCATGTAGGAGACATGAGNTGAGGTCCGGAAAAGTGATAAACCTATACCTGAGAATACCCTTCTCAATTCTGAAGAAAAGAGAGTGATCCTTTCTCGTATTATTCCGCATGGTCCGAGAAAGAGATAACCTACCACCAATGCGGATGCCCATTCACATATTNCTAAAACATGGATATCGGAAGGCAAAGAATGCTATGTTCAAGGATGACATGCTGCCATCACTGAAAACAAGAGAAAACTTCTTCCTTACCTTCCCTGTTAAGTTTTAACGAGTCCAGGAAAGCCAACTCGGTTCCCTCTTCATTTTTTAACAAGCTTGAA
>LPNX010932986.1:42134-101234 GCA_001517045.1 Pseudotsuga menziesii
GGCATGAAAAAAAGCTATGAGGAAACCCCTGGGCCTGAAACAGTGACAGAAATGAGTATCAAAGGATGGCAATGGCATATAAGAATGATACTCATGAAAAGGGATCATAGCCACGGAAGAACAATTGTAGAGACAAGGGACTAATGGCTTAAAATACCATAGTCCGTGGCAAAAAGGTTGAGTACTAAGGTTAATGTTGAGTGATAAGATGCCAACAAGTGTTGGAATGAGCAAAAACCACCCTATAGAAGCATCAACACTTTTTTAAAGTAGGTAAACCTATTCTAAGGCACAAAAGGGGTAATATTAGTCAATTGACATTTCAAACTATAGAGAAAGACCCAATTTACGAAATATTTTTTCTATTAATAGTTTGAAAATCAAATCATTTCTTACCATTTGCACTTTTTGAGCCAAAAAAGGAAAGTTTACCCTCTATCTTTGATCACTTTCCGTGGACAATTGGACCGTCGGAATTCAGATCCATCAGCTACAGGTAACTCTACACCCTGAGCTCTTCATTTTCATCCAAACAAATTTTAAAATTGATGGTCAATTCAGTTTATTTCATCAACATAAAAGATATCAAAATGTATTCGCGGGTTGCTACGCATGGAAGCTACGAATATGCGTTTCATGCACGACTTGCTGCATAGGAAAGTCGCAAATGACTCGCAAGTTGTCCTAATTGATAGTTGTGCATGCTGCGCAAAGGATAAAAGCTTTAAAAATGGTCAAAATTTTTAAATTTTTATGGTGAAATACTGAATTAAACTATGTTTATTTGTCAGGGAAAACATGGTGCTGGAGTGGAGGGAGAAGGAACATGAGATGATGGACCAAGCGGCTCTCCAAATCCCGCCTACCATCCAAGCATTGCGGAATAGTGGGCTGCTCAAGTTCTTTTGCACATCACCTATGCGGGCCAATGTCCGCATATTAGAGTTCTTAGTCCATTACTGGGACCATGACCTAGGGATGTTCAACATCCAGGGTGAGACTTTGGAGCTTACCACATAGGACATCTACTTCATAACCGGGTTATCACATCGGGGAGCACCGGTGAACCTGGAGGGCACTGGAAGGGGTGGGGACCCCTTGAGTGTCCAGAACTATATCGATGTATTCTGCAAGCTGGGTACTCAAAAGAAAGGCAGCAACATTCTCATAGAATATATTCAGGATCTTACATTATAGGTACTGGCCAGTACTATAGTGAGACTTTCAGGATCGGAAGGATTACACATGGCCACCAGGACTCAGATGAGAGTGGCGGTGGACAGCTTTAGAGGCACACTCTTTGATTGGTGTACAGGGATTGCCCCCATCATGAGGAGGCAATTGTACGACTGTAGGAGGGGGAGACAGAACAACTTTGGCTATGCTAGTATATTGGTAGCGTTCTTCTTTGAGAGGGTGCCAGCTATGAGCCCTGCGATACCCTTACAGGTCCGTCATCCACGACAGCCAAGGTTGAGCCGATGGGGAGATATCTTCCTCCGTCAAGGAGGAGGAGATGTAGTACAAAGCATGTATGATGATGATTTCTATTCATGGTGGGAACGGCAGGTGCCAGCGTTGGAGCAGTTTCCATATGCTGGATTAGATTTCCGAGGTGATCCTGACCTAGTCCTCCCTCCAGGAGGAACATGGGGAGAGATGGGTAAGTCATTTTTATTTTTTATCATTATCAATTTTTTATGGATTTTCAAATGATAGGATATATACATATGCACAAGTATAAATCCTCTTTATGTGTCAAAATGCAGATATTGGACCAGTCCGCCCTGCAGGACACCCACGTACCTTTGTACGTCCTATTGCAGGGGGAGACCCAGGATTGATCACGGTACTCGAGGCGAATCTAGGAATGCTGATCGAGCGAGTACCTACGATACGGATAGATCATCTCCCTGTAGTTATGCAGGAGTCCGTAGTTGGGGTTCCACCGGCCTGGCCACGTCTTTTCAGATGGGTAGCCAGAGCAGTATGTGTATATAGAGATGCAGTGGAAGCTGCCGAAGCCGAGGAAGCTGAGGAAGCCAGGGGGCACAGAGATCACGAGGACCAAGGAGGTCCCAGTGGCCATGGCGGGCAGACTTAGTTTTAGGCATTTTGATGGATGTTGATCCACTTTTGTATATTTTGTACATGATGGGATCTACGGATCAGACTTGACCTATCCTATGTATGAACAGATATTTACATATATATATATATATATATATATATTTGTGTTTGGTTGTCAACTTATTTACAAATGTTTCTTATGTATTTGCTGTATATTTTATGGAATGTGTGTGAGATGCCAGTCCAAAATATAGTTAGCATATGCATCAGTTAATGAATTTTGGTTTCGTGGAATGTGATTAAAAGTAATAATTTCAAAATTTCTTTCTAGTAAACGTATTTGCATGAACTGACGTAACAATGTAGGATTACGCACCTGGTAAGCTCGATTGAGCTGGGAAATAACCAACTGAGAATCCAAACGGACTTCCAGCTGGGTGACGCCTCGTGACAAGGCATCCCATAGGAGCTCAATGACAGCCCTATACTCAGCAACATTATTGGAAGCAGGACCCAGACAAGCGCCACCCGCAGCAACAAGCTGTCCTAAAGGGGAGTAGATAACCAATGCTGCTGAAGCCAGGTTACAAGTGTGACGGCTGGCGCCATTTGCAAAACCTACATACATCTCGGAAGACATCTGCAACAACCAGCAGATAGTATAAAAAATGAAACTGACAACCTAATGTACATAAAAATACATACATTAATATACAAGAAAAAGTGCTAAGCCTAGGCATAGTACTTCTTCAGGTAGAGCCCATTTCTAGGCTCAGGAAGCTTATTCCCATCATAATCCATTAATTCATATGCGCCTTTACTCAAAAATTTAGACACAACATAGGGTCCCAACCACATAGCCTTGAATTTTCCAGCCCCCAGGGGCTCTTTATCTTGATCCTAGAGCAAGACAAGTTCCCCCTCAGAGAAAACCCGAGGTTTGACCATTTTATCATATTGAGATTTAACCCTATTCTTATGAGCCTGATTTGCAGTCAACGCATCTCTACGTTGCTCATCAAGATGTTCTAAATGGAGCAATCGTTCTTCAAGGTCAGTTGTGTCAGGTAGCACATGAACAACTATCTGCAAGGATGGGATTTCGCATTCAATCGGTGTAATAGCTTCCACCTCGTGAACGAGTTGGAAGGGGGGAAAAACCGTAGCAGTTTTGACATTGGTTCGATAAGCCCAAAGAGCAGGATATAACATGATGCGCCAATTTGAACGGGCTGTATCAATAGTACGTTTAAGTATAGTTTTCAAATTTTTGTTTATAGCATCAACCTGACCATTTTCTTGCGGATAATAAGGAGAAGAATGTTCTTGTCGAAATCCGAGCATGGTGGTCAGCTCTTTCATCATGTGATTTTGGAAATGACTGCCATGGTCAGTGACAATCACTTTGGGAATACCGAACCTAGCAATAATCTGATTAAACACGAAGTAAGCTGCCGTTTCCCCATTGTCTTTGAAAGTAGGCATTGCCTCTGCCCATTTTGTGAAATAGTTGACAGCGACAATGATGTATTTGTGCCCCCTAGCCGAGGCTGGGTTGCATGTCATATAATCGATCCCCCATTTCATGAAGGGGCCTACCGAGACGACGGGAAACAAGGGAGCAGGATGTGACCGCATTTTTCTAGTGTAAAGCTGACATGGATGACAGCGTTTCACAGCTTCCACACAATCTTTAAAGATGGTGGGCCAGAAATACCCGGTACGTAATATCTTCTGGGCCGTTGCTAACCCAGATAAATGACCCCCACATGCTCCGCTATGGGAATCATTTAGGACAATCTCCGCTTCCTCATGAGTAAGGCAGCAATGCAAGACAGAATCTACCCCTCGTCGATACAAAGTATCTCCTATAATGAGGTAGTTTTTAGCATGAAGATGTAACTTGCATCGGTCTTCCCTAGAGTAAGCGGTAGGATACTTCAAATTCTGGAGATATATAAGAATATCTCCATACCAAGGGTTAGAGGTGGATATAAGGAAGATGTGCTCATCTGGGAATGAGTCATCTTGAACCACTACATCTTCTTCCGTAGGGAATTCTGCTATAAGCTCGACAAAAACTAAGGACTTTTTGGATTTAGCGGATTGGAAAACCAAGTCAAACTCTTGGAGAATGACTATCCACTTATTGAATTTTCCCCCAACAATCCGTTGGGATAAAACATATTGGAAAGGGTTTACATCTACCACTACAGTAGTGGTCCTCAGTAATATGTAGTGCCGTAACCTTTGTACAGCATAAACAGCCGCTAAGGCTAACTTCTCGACATGAGAGTACTTAAGCTCAAGTCCAACCAGAGCGCAGCTAAGATAACAGACAACATGCTCAACGAGCTTGTCATCCTCCTGAACTAGCACTACCCCAATGGTAGACTCCGACCGGCCAGATATAATAAAAAATCCCTAGAGTAATCTGGCGGGCGTAATAAAGGAGCCGACAACAAGCCTTTCTTCAATGCCTCAAATGCGAATTGTGCAGTTTCATCCCATACAAATGGGGTGTCCTGTTTGAGCAGGCACATGAAACATTTTGTGATCTTGGAATAATTAACGATAAAACGTTGAAGGAAGTTAGACTTTCCTTGTAGACTCTGAAGTTGCCTAAGTGAACGAGGAGGAGGTAGATTTACAATGGCCTCGAATTTTAAAGGATCCACCTGTATGCCCCTACTAGAGACAATGAATCCAAGCAATCTACCTGATTCGACGCAAAAAACACACTTGTGGGGATTCAAGAGAATTTTATAGTATCTGCATCTCTCAAAAATCAACCATAAATGATCTGGATGCTGGATCCTCTTGCAAGAATGCGCAGGCAGATCATCAAGGTAGGGCTCAACAATGGTTTTTATGTCGTGAAAAGAAAAGTTCATGGCTCATTGAAAGGTTTCCCTTGCATTTTTCAATCCAAAGGGCATTTTTCTATATGCGAATGTACCCCAAGGGCAAATAAAAGCAGTTTTATGCTGGTCTTCCGGTTTGATTTGGATTTGATTGTAGCCGGAGAAACCATCCATAAACGAGAATACCTCACTACCTACACATGCATCTATGATTTGATCAATAAACGGTGTAGGGTAGTTGTCCTTGGGACAGGATTTGTTAAGGTCTCGAAAGTCCGTACAAACGTGAATAGTCCCTTTCTTTTTATCAACAGGAACTGGGTTGGACACCCACTCAGTCAAAGCAACAGGATATATAAAACCTGCTTTCAATAGCTTTTCTACCTCTGCCTTCACAGCCGCCACTTTACGCGGGTTCACGGGGCGTAATTTTTGCCGAACCGGCTTAGCATCAGGATAGGTTGGGATCTCATGTTGAAAAATAAATGGATCAATACCTGGCATCTCCTCATATGACCAGGCAAAGATATCATGGAATTCCTTGAAAAGGGCAGTATAAATGGCAATCTCCTCCGGAGAGCAGTTTGCACCTATATAGATATTTTCCACGACATCTGGCTTTACAGAGATGTTGATTGGTATAGTAGCGGAAATGTTTTCCATATTCCCCTCGAAAAACACTCCGTCCCTAGGTAAAGGGTTGACAGGTGTATCAACATCATCCTACAGTCTCACATGAAACTCTTAGTTTTCTATCTTGCTTAGCTCTGGAAGGAAATAAGATCGGTGATGAAGATCCTCACATATCTTATCACGTGAACACATATCTTCCAGAATAGCTTCATTTGAAGGTAAAACAGTGTCTAAGCAATCTATGGAATGTAAAGAGTTATCCGCCCATGCAGGCATATAAACTTCTTCCATATCATCCGAGACTGTAAGAGGATCTGGAATGGGATCTACAGTGGTTTGGGTAATAGCTTGATACGCCACTTCCACTACAGACAAGGGCACTTCTGGTTCCTGAGGGGTTGGGAGGACCCAAGGATCAGTCCTATCAACCACCGAATCAATGGAATTCCCTACAGTAGTAGAACCGAGATAAAGGACTGGAGCTGGAATATCGAATGTGCCCATCAATGATGTGTACAGTCCATCCCCCAAGCTCTGTGCAGCAGGTTTGGCCTGATCAACCAATGGCACAGTGGAATATTTAGACTCTAAGCGGCCTTTACGAGTAAAATCAAGTTGGTCAATAGTGACCATCTTGCCCTCATGTGGAAAAACCACGACACAAAAGACAGCAGATGCAACAGCAGACATTGCATAAGTCCAATTCCTACCCAGAAGCAAATTGTAGTCCAATGGAGCATCAATCACTTTGACTTCAACAGAGACTGCTTTTCCAGCCAACTTAATCTCGAAAGCTGGTAGGATACCATGTGGATGGAAAGACCTTCCATCAAAAGCAGTAAGTAAAGTGGTTGATGGGACTAGCTCTAGGGATCCGAGAGATTTCCAACAAGCTAGGGACATAACACAAGTAGAGGCTCCCTCATCAACAACCTCCCATCCAATGGTCTTACCACCATGGACAACATCTATCGATAGAGCTACATGATAAGGGAGGTGAATTTTAACATCAGAGAGATTAAATTTCGCTAAGAGACTCGAAGAGTCCATGCTACCTAGAGCTTCTAAGAGAGCATTCCGCTGAGCTGAGCGGGACAGCTCTGTAGCACCTCCAAAGCTGACATTGCACACGGAGTCTGAGCCAAGTCTTCAACCATTGAGTAGTTAGAAGTGGCTCGGGCATTTGGGTTATGCAAATTCTTCTTAAAGATACCTTTGGGTATCTTTGGCATTGTTTCCGCAGGTTTTTCTATAGTGAGAGGGTTGGAAGATTCAACTACAGCTTTACCCTTCTCATCGGTCTCTTTCTCATAGTTCTTGTTCCTGGTTTGTAACAAAGTTGAGGATCTAACCATGTTGATATAATTAGGGTCAGGAGCAGTTTGACTGCCCCCTGCTACGGTAGAAGCTGAAGCAGAATTCTGCCCTTGGGGAAACGGATCCTTCAGGACAGCCGGTGGTTGAGCTTGTAACAGCTTCTGAGCTTGATCCATGAGGGGACAAAGATGAGTAAGATGGTCCCCTTGGCACAACTTACAAGGGAACTTGACTTTCTTATTTTCCTTTTTGCCCCCATCAACATTGTTTGCGGGCTTTGGCTTGTTTTTATTTTGGTTTCCCTCTCCCTTTTTACCCTTCTTCTTCTTCCCGTTGGGCTGCTGATTTCCCTTCGAAGAGGTTTGTGCAAAAACATTTGCACTTTGGGGGGAGGGGGGAGCCTTTGCTTCCTCCACCGTAGACTGTTTGACAAACAATTGGTGAAGTTTTTTTGTCAAAGACTCTACAGTGGGAGAGTTTACGGACCCAACCACGCCATCGGCATGGGGTCCAGGCTTGGGTTTCTCGGCCTCATGTGAAGGCCTAGGTGCCTCAGGGATGATTTCATATAAAATCCCAGACTGTGAATAAATCAAGTCCAACTGCTGGGCCCTGAGTATGGATTCTTCCTCACTAGTCACTCCTGATGTGGAAACATCCTTAGATATATAGGGCAATAAAGATTTAAGGAACCATTCTAATAGAAACTTGGGAGGGATGGTAGCTTTGATAAGGCTCTTTCGCCTCCTCCACTCTTGGATATGATCCAAGATGTGGGTTGCCTTATTTTTTCTAAAGGTGGACAACAAGTCCGTTCCGAAGTCGTAACGGACTGGAAGCTGAAAGTGGCTAAGGAAAGCGGTAGCCAAGTCCCAGAAGTTGTTAAAAGCAGTAGAAGGCAGCTCAATGTACCATTTTGCTGCAGTGCCTGTCAAGGTCCTCTGGAACAGCCTCAATCTCACTGAATCTTCATTCAATGAGTTGGAAGAACACCATAAGTGGAGGGTGGTGGCATGTGCCCCAGGATCTTCACCAGCCTTACCTTCGAACTTAGGGATGTCCAAGGGCAGTTTGGTGGGAACAGGTGGCCACAAGGGGTCATGCCTCACCGGATCGTTCATCAATTTTGATAAGTCTGGCAAGTTCAAAGTTGCCAGAAAAGGAAGCTTTGGCATAGCCGGTGTACTAGAGGTACTAGCTTGGGGATTAGAGGGACTTGCCCCTGATTTCCCATAAGTAAAAGTGGGGTTGCCCCTAGACACCGGTTGTGAAGTGGGAAGGTTTCTTTGGAACGGATTCCATCCATAAGCCACCGGATTTTGGGTGGGAGTTGCAGTGTAAGTGGTTCGGGCCGTCCCCATAGAAGTAGGGGTCTGAAAGACTGGAGCAGGTATCCCTCCACTAATCAAAGAGAAGGGAGAGCTCGTGTATGGGACTGAAATAGGGGTTTGGTAGCTTTTCCCGTAAGAGGTGTTGCTGCCAAACTGCACTCCTACATATGAAGGAGGTGGACCTACGTATGAACTGGATGGGGGTATGTGCCCCCCATTCCAGGGGAATCCTTGGACAAAGGCCGAGGATCCCACCGGACCACTATGGGTAGTGTAAGGGAAGGAAGAAGGAATTGTAGGCATACTAGGAATCCTAGTAGCCATATCACCAGACATACTTCCTATGTTCGAGTAAACCGGTGGTTGGACCACCCGGCTTGCTAGAGTTAAGGGTGTGGAAGGTAAACTAGATCTAGGGGTACTAACCGGGGGAGGTAGTACCCCTTCAACCGGAAGGGTTGAGGTGAAAACAAATGAAATTTCTCCCTTAGAAGATATAGCTCTACCTACAGGTACACCTAGCACTGGTGAACTAAAAGGCCTAACCTGCACGATCACTGGATCGTTCAAATCAGTCAAGGGGGTATTATAATTTCTCGCAAACTTGTCAGTTTGCAATTCCTATATCTCGGCTGTGTCAAAGTCAAAGCGGTTAGCTATTAATTCCGGTTCACCAAGAACCTCACTTACTCCTACTGGTTCAAAAGAACCACCTGTGCTTAATCTCCACCTTTGGGGTAAAGGTGGAGGTTCCAGTGGTGAGAGAGGAGGAAGGTTTCTCAACCTTCTTGACCTTCTAACAAGTTGGTCCTCCAGAATTAAGACTTTAAAAAATCACACCCTAAGGCCAACTAAACACAAGCAGATCCACAGAGCATACACTAAAAATATCCTAGAGTCTCAAGCAATCAAAACAGGCTATAAAGATATGCTTTCCTGAGGAAAGCTGATGAATAGTTACTTGGAATCCTTGAGGGGTTCTTAGGCACAAGCGGAGGAATCACCCAAACGCCCTCCTACACTTTCCACAAGGGTTACCTTCCAAGTCCGTTCAAGGTGAACCAGAAATAACCTTCCGGTTTACCTGGGTATTAGCCCTAAAAAGACAAGAGACTAAGGCTACCTTGACAATATCTACTGTCTGGGGGGACAGTCGTCAGCCGAACTCGTACGCATGGGCAGGGTAGCTAAGCCCGAAACTCTGTCTACGATAGAATCCCCAGATGCGTAAAAGTTCTGGGTTACGTTTTGACAAGGATTCGGGGGGTTATCCCCTCTGTCCAAGCCTCGACGCGCCCTAGTGCTTAACTCCCGTTTGAGAGGAGCTTCCCAGATACAGCGGTAGAACCAAGGATTTACCTAATGAATAGTCCACTACATCTGAGTTTATAATTTGTGGGAAGTTTACACTCCCTAGCCCACAAATCTAGCCTAAGCTAGTAGGTGAAAGGCCCTAAAAATCAAAACTTACTAATAAATTTTAATTTTATGCGTTAATTTTAAGGGATGTTCTTTACTCAAAGGAAGTGGAAGTGATGGACTGTATGATGTTTTGACTTAGCAGAAAATAAATGAAAGTAAAAGTGCATTCAAAGCAAACTATCACTATAAAATAAACTTCTTTTCATTTTTTCAGATATGTATTGATGAATTAACAGCACTTAATAAGAGAAACTAGCCTATGTTTTTGTATTTTTCTGAGATAATATTTCTTAAACTGAAACAAACACTACTTTATGCAAAAATTACAATGCAAAAGATTAACTATGTTTTGTTTTTCACTTTAAAAAATGCTCAAAAAAAGTACTATGCATCTACAATGCACTGCTTGAGTAAACTTGACACTTATGAACTGTATAAAAACTACAAACTGAAGTAAACAGGCAAACAGGACCAAAAGACCAGCAAGAAAAGCAGGCTAGGACCCTAGCTTGGGTGCAAGCATTGACACAAAATCAAAGCAGACTTTAAACAGGCAAGTGCAAACCAATAACTGACAGAAATCAGACTGGAAAGACAGAGTCTAAGACCTTGATCACTGATCTAGACTCAGGCACTTTCACCAACAACCCAAACAAGCCAAAAACTTCAAGATGCAAACAGTAAATAAAAGAAGTAAAAGGGACTCAAGGGCTTTCAAAAGCACTAAGATGTGATCACCTGAAACATTCAAACAACTCTACGGCACTCTTAAAGAAAATCTTCTCAGAAAACAGGACTTATAACAGGAAAAAGACCAAGCAAACTTTCACACAAAAATCCCAGTTTCCAGGAGTACTCGCGACTGTCAAGTAGTGCAAGTCACGAACGATTCACGACTGTTCAGTGGAACAACCCACGAATGCAACTCAAAATTCACCACTGTCCAGAAGGACAACCCGCGAATGGGTATAAAAATTTCTCAAAAACAGAGGAAAAAGACCCAGAATTTCAAATGCTGAAGTAATTAAGAAGCAGGATAAAAATCACAAGCATACTTCAAGCAAACACTGGTCAGGAAACAGAAAAAGACCTAAAGCATACTAGGCTTCCCCAGTGGAGTCGCCAGTTCTGTTGTACAGGATAATTCACCTAATAACCTAGGTTTGGGGGGTTACCAACATACTCATAACTTGCAGACAGTTTGACTCTAAAAGTACAGAATAGGAAATAGGAAAGTAGAAGGACTTACTTGTATTAAATGAAGGCTGGTCCTTACTATCTTCTCCCTCTCTGATCCACTTCCAAAGTCTCCAGGATAGTTCCTCCTTCACCTATTAATAAACACTCTTCCAGATACAAGATGGCTCATATATATAAATGCAGGTTAGGCAAATCATATATTATATTGAAATGTAAACATTTACCAATCCAAAAGATATGAAACACATATGGAAGAAGTGATATCTTTATTAACAATAATAGAAAGAGTTTAGGTTACAACCCAATGTCTGAACAAGGACTCCTTTGTCACCAAAGGACTCTGATTTTCTCTGCTCCAAAGATTTCTGTAGACAATCCACCAGCATAACTTTGCTCTCCAAGTATGATCATTCAACACCCTCCCCAAGGCCTCTATTTATATGGATGAAATGAGGCTGTTCTCGAAGGTTAGAGAGGTTGTGGCAGTTAAGAAGATTAAGTTAAATGAGTAAACTAATATTCCATTAGCGCATGGTTTTATGTTTTAATGTTGAGGAAACCATTCACGGGTCTGTAGTAGAGCAACCCGCGAATGATTCGCGACTATATAGAAGAGCAACCCGCGAATACAAGGATTCGTGACTTGCTGTATAGGAGACTCGCGAGTGGTGCGCGAGTTGTCAATATAGAGAGTCGCGAATACAACTCAACATGGAAAAATTGGCAAAGTAACCAGCTCGATGTATAGGGAATGTACTTCATCATAAGCCAAGGTATAGTGAATATGGGCAATCTCAATCCATAAGTGTCCTTTTTTGTGCCGACATGAAGGATATCAGCACTCGGACGGAGAGGTGCCATTTAGGTGTATAACACTTCTCCTCTCACTCATGCGCCACAATGAGTGA
The DNA here is from genome assembly GCA_001517045.1 of Pseudotsuga menziesii. Lineage (NCBI taxonomy): Eukaryota > Viridiplantae > Streptophyta > Pinopsida > Pinales > Pinaceae > Pseudotsuga > Pseudotsuga menziesii. The sequence goes on from LPNX010932986.1 coordinate 53,880, forward strand.
GTGTGTGTGTGATAAATAGAGAGACTCACTCTCTATTTATATCCTTTTTTTCGCTTGGAACCCACTCCAACATGTCGGCCTCACTTAACAATTACTTTCTAGAGCCAACATCTCTAGGAGTGTCTAATAACCCTAGTGCCCCACAACTTGTGGGGACTTTGCCTCCTCCGACAAACAAGGAGGTTTATCCTTAACACAATGGTGGGGACTATTTCCCCCACTTACAATGACTCACCTAGGGTCAACTTCTATAGGATAGTCTAATAAACCTAGGGCCCCATAACTGTGGGGACTTTAAACCTTGACCAATAGGAGGGTTACCCACAATGACTTGACATGACTTGTTTACATTATAGAAACTTCCTAGAATAAACATCAGGGTATGACATGACTCAATTAAATTACAAATACATCCTGGAATAAACATCGGGTTACAATACATAAGAAATACAGATGAATACATTCCGAAGTTACCAATACATCAACACTCCCTCTTAACTAGGAAGGTATTCTCTCAACACAATTTATCAGCACAATTATTCTTCTCTGTATCATCTGGATCATCATTGAGTTCTTTCCATCTTCATCTTCAAGTCATCTTCATCTGGATCTGGATCATCACTCGATCTGGATCATCATCACTGGATCTAGATCATCACTTGATCTGGATCACCATCACTGGATCTGGATCATCACTCGATCTGGATCATCTCTGGAGCATCATCTTTGGATCTGGATCATCACTATATATGGATCATCACTAGACATCATCACTGGATTTGGATCATCACTGCTGAATCATCATCACTGGATCTAGATCCTCACTCGATCTAGATCAGTACCACGGGTGCTATCTCATGATTCTTCTCGTCACAGGAAGTTCTACAGAGCTAGCCCTTTTTCATGCTGGTTGTAGGCCTAGCCACCATCTAGGTCTTCTTCAGTGCTTATATCTGACCTACTCATTAGAATGGCCCATCCAGCACTTACATCTGACCTACTTGTTAGAAAGGAATGCCCAACACTTACATCTGACCTACTCGTCAGAAAGGCATGCCCAACACTCACATCTAATCATATAGGATCAATCCTATAATCACATCAGAAAGGCCTATCACTCACATTCACAAGCATGATAGGACACAACTACTATCATCTGTGAAAAGGCTCATCACTTATATCTGACCTACTCATCAGAAAGGCATGCACTCACATCTGATCTTGTAGGAACCAAATCCTACAGTCACATCAGAATGGACCCCAGTCCGATACAGAGCTACCTGGTAACTGACCAGGTGCCTCCATTCTCCTGGAGAATGGAAATTTCCCTTACATCTGACCTACTCGCCATAATGGCCCAACACTTACATCTAACCTACTCGCCAGAAGGGCATGCAATCACATATGATCTCGTAGGAACCAAATCCTACACCCTCATCAAAATGGTCCCCATTCCTGGACTAAGCTACCTGGTAACTGACCAAGTGCCTACACTCTCCCAGAGAATGGCATTTTCCCTTACATCTGACCTACTCACCAGAATGGCCAGCACTCATATCTGACATGGGAGGAACCTAATCCTTTAACCATGATAGAATGGCTCTTCCCTTACATCTGACCTGCTCGTCAGAATGGATCTCTCAGTCCCATACTGAGTGTTCCTAGTAACTAACTAGGTACCGCCATTCCCAGAATGGAATTCAGCACTCATATCTAACATGCAAGGAACCAAATCCTCTCACCATGATAGAATGGCTCAGCCCTTATATCTGACCTGCTCATCAGAATGGCTTCTAGATTCGTCAATTCCCCTTGGAAGGGACCTTGATCTGGAGAACATCAAGCCTCTCCACGAAGTACTCAAACTTCACTCTTGCCAATGGCTTCATCAACACATTAGCCATCTGATCATCCGTCACAAAATACTGGAGCTTCACTGCTCTGCTCTACACCATATCCCTGATATAGTGATACTTGATCTCGATATGCTTCGACTTGTCATGGAAAATTGGATTCCTTGACAACTTCACACAACTATGGTTGTCACAATGTATACAATTAGCATCCATCTGGAGATCAAATAAATCAGACAACAGCTTTGTCAGCCATACTACCTCACAACTAGTTGAACAAGCTACGACATACTCTACTTCAGTTGTACTCAGTTCCACACAAGACTGCTTCCTACTAAACCAAGAGATCACACCTGATCCTATACTGAAGCAACACTCTGAAGTGTTCTTTCTATTGATGGCACTGCCCAATTTGAATTAACATAACCTTCTAGGTTAATATTTTGATTCACCTCATACTTGAGCCCATAATCAATTGTACCCTTTGCAACTGTCAAGTGAACATGTCTTAATGTGATCACAGCAAAGAAAATATCTAGTCTCGTATTTGTCAGGTACATCAACTGACAATACATCGTGGCATCAACCATCTTTGATGAAGCATCACTCAATAACTTCATGTTCGATGCCATAGGTGTGGTCATGGCCTTGCAGTCCATTATCCCAAGCCTCTTCAGGATCTCTACTGCATACTTCCCTTTTCCACACCTCCATGCCTAGAACGTAGTGCATCGACACATAACAGGAGCATCACTGGTCTTCTACATTCAAACTTGAAGCAAGGGTTGAAATCTGCTTTACTCTCAGTAAAGCCTAGAGTCATCAGTAATCTATACATCCTATCGTACCATGTTGAACCTCAAGATCTTCTGCAGTCACTCCCTCTGAAGAAACATACTTCCTCAGCTTCCATACTATATGCATTGAAACATTCTGTACTGGAGTGACAAGTAGCTTCCTATGCTACTAATCTTCTATGTATCCATCTAGGATCACTGGATACCAAGATCCTCTATCTTGAACCTTTTCAAAAGTTCTTCTTGCACCCATCTGTGAGCTTGTCATCCTTTATCAACCTTGTAGCATAGGTTCAGATCTTCATCAAGCTCCTCATGTATGTGTTATCCCAAGGGTGTCTTACGAACTGGTACAAGGCCTTCTTTCATTTGCACACATGATTCTTCCTGTCATGTGTCTCAAGTCCCACTGGCTGCAAATGTCTCTTCGTAGTTTATGCCTTCTTTTCGTGAGAATCCTCGTGCTACGAATCTTTCCTTGTATCCCATGACGTTTCCATCTACTTGCATGATGGAATTAAAAACTTCCCTTCATGTATCGATACTACATCCTAGACATAATTCTTCTTGAACTGGTCTTCCCTTTCTTCTTGGAAGGTTCTGCATTAATGATGTCGCTTCATTCATCATATTATTTTTCATCTTGAACCGTCGTTACTTGTTCTTCGGAACAAGTCTCATCCTTCTTTGCTTGTAGGCGATTATGTATGTGATTTTTCCTACAAGTCAAATGAATTTTTATGGTTAGAAAAATTTCATAAGGAATATTCATAATGGAAAATTATTATGCATAGATATATGATCATGCAACTACTTCAGCCAATACAACATCCATCCATATCTCACGGGAATGTTTCTAGATGCCTTCCATCTCCACCAAGACAACATTGAGATTGTGCACTAATCCAATATGTCAGCAAAGAGGTTTCATTCTAGATAAGTAGCAATGGAGAGTTGTATAGCACCATTAGCTACTTACCCATCACATGCATATTAGTAGTATACTGTCATTAATGCAAACATTCTATCATGCATAATACATCAACTGAATATAAACAAATGCATAACAAAACACTATCATGAAATGACAATTGAATACTTATCTTTATTTGTTTCGTGGGTAGACTCCTTCTTGAGCCTTGAGCTTCATCGTCTTCTTCATTCATAATAGCATCATTTCTTATCCAAATTCTAAAGTGGATAAGAGGTTCTTCAACAGTTGAGATATTGATGTTCCTCATCGCTTGAGGTATCTTCTTTTGATGGTGAGAGCTTGATCTTCAATTGCTCCCATCTTCTCTTCTTTTCTTATGAGTCGAGCTTCTTCTTCTTCCCAGAGTTTACTGAAAGTAATCACTTCCTTCTGGCACACATTCCTCGAATGAATGAATACCATGATCCTAGGAGGCCATTCAAGGTGGATGTCACCACTTCTACATTCTTCACTTCTTCTTTTATCGCTTCAATTTGTTCTTTGATTTGAGAGACCCTTGTAAACTATGACTGTAAGGTCTCTGCATTCTGGATCTTCACATTCTTCAACTTGTTTCTTAAGGTCATATTCTGATTTATGTTCTTCCCTTCAAATAGCTTGGTCAAGGAGTCAAACATCTTCGGTGTCTTTAGGGAAGACACTTGTGGTACAAGTTGATTTGTGATTGAATCAACAATGATCTTCTTGACCTTGACCAAGTTCTTCTTATGTAAGGCTTCTAGCCTAATCTCCCTCTGGAACTGGAACCTATCTACTCATGTAGGTGTCCAATGGTGTCCAATTCATTTTCTTCAGAGAGATCATATACTTCCATGCTTGGAAGTTGTCAACTTCAGCAAGCTTATCATCAAGCTGATGTGATAGATCACTTTGAAATGAGAACCTCAAATGAAAATAGCAAAAGATTATATCTTACCGATTTGAGGTGCTCGTCCTGGTTCCGGAGCTAGCTGATCTAGGGTTTGTCAGAGAAACCCTAATTTTCAAAACTTGGAATCTTTTAGATATGATTGGATATAAATATAGATCTCTTCAAATTGAGTTGTCCAATTTAATCCTTTTCTAAAAACAGTGGAGGGAAGCTCCCAGAACAAGAAGCCCTAGTTTTCCAATTTCTTCTACAGAAATGTCTGTTACTATTTCTGTGATATATCCAAAATTACTACTCCTCTATGTGTGAAACTTCACATTGAGGTATCCTCGCATGTCCCGGTTCCAACACCATAGGTTTCATCATAATGGGTTTCACCAATTGGGACTTATGAGAATTTTCCCAAGGTGACCTGTTACAGGACTCTTCATAATAGAGAAGTTGTACAGACTTCCACATGTCACAAGCTCATATTCTAAGTCTAAATATTAGAACAAAGCAATTATAGTTCGTTCTCTTTCTGGAACATCTTCAGAAATTTTATTTGGACCTTTGTATCCCAAGATATAGCAATTCTCCCCAGGTGTCTTGTTTAGGGATGAATTCTGGAAGAGGCTGGAACCCTAAATTGGAGGGATCATATATCCCATAATATAGTGAATATGAGGCTGAATTTTTGAAAAATTGTAAATAAATATTTTATCTTCGGCCTTTGCAATTTTCAGCTCCTGATCCCAAGCCAATATCTGGATATAGCGAATGTACCAAAACTTAGCAGTTTTAATATTTCAGGGTTTTTCCAGCTCAGGGTCAAACTAGGGTTTGAATTTCCTGTAGTTTCACCCAACCAAAAATATTGATCCAGGTCTCTAAACTTATATTTTTATGAGGAGATAAATCTTGTGCTGGGATCACTCAAAAATTCCTCTTCTGTAAGAAGCCCTAATTTCCTGCACCAAAACTGAAAATGCTCGGAATCGAATTCCGCTTCGACAGAAAGATGCGCCCTTCAATGGAGAGACATCCTAGCATAATTTTGTTGATGGATTGTGGAGAGAGACCCAAAAAGTAAGAATCCCTAGCTTTTGTTGCTGCACAATTTCTTCTTCTTAGGTTAGCTCTGATACCATGTTAGATTTTTACCATTCAAGATACCATTATGATCTTAGGATCTTTAACTGAGAGAATAACATGCACAACAATAAAACTCAAGCACAACATAAGAGACAAGAGACACAAATAATTTTCCTTGGGGAAACCATAAAGGAGAAAACCTTGAAACTTCCTCAGAGATAGAATCAACACCAAAGGTAAAACCTGAAAACATAAAGATGATCTCCTGACAGCAATAGTCTCTCTCTTGTCACAACAACTTCTCCTCTCACTCATGCACCCCAATGAGTGAGTGTGTGTGTGATAAATAGAGAGGCTCACTCCCTATTTATATTCTTTTGTTCACTTGGAACCCACTCTAACATTTCGGCCTCACTTAACAATTACTTACTAGAGCCGACATCTCTAGGAGTGTCTAATAACCCTAGTGCCCCACAACTTGTGGGGACTTTGCCTCCTCCGACAAACAAGGAGGTTTATCCTTAACACAATGGTGGGGAATATTTCCCTGACTTACAATGACTCACCTAGGGTTGACTTCTCTAGGATATTCTAATAACCCTAGGGCCTCATAACTGTGGGGACTTTAACCCTTAACCAATAGGAGGGTTACCCACAATGACTTGACATGACTTGTTTAAATTATAGAAATTTCCTGGAATAAAAATCGGGGTATGACATGAATCAAGTACATTAAAAATACATCCCGGAATAAACATCGGGTTACAACACATAAGAAATACAGATGAATACATTTTGAAGTTACCAATACATCAACAATTTGATACATAGTGATGTAACTGGACCTATGCCCACAAAATCCATTAATGGTTGTAGGTATTTCCTCACCTTTATTGATTATTGTTCTAGGTACTTTTGGATCTACTTCATGAAACAAAAATCACAAGTTTTTGATAATTTTAAAGTTTTTAAGGCTATGGTTGAGAACAGTTTCAGTAAGAAGATAAAGTCTATAATATCTGATAAAGGATGAGAGTACATCAAAGGAGACTTATAGAATTTTTTTGAATCAGAGGGGAGTCGACTAGATCACTCAGTTCCATACACAACACAACACAATGGTGTGGCTAAGAGGAAGAACAGATCACTGAAGGAGATGGAAACATGCCTTCTCCATGCCAACCACATTCATTTTTCTCTTTGATCTAAAGCTGTAAACAGTGCTCTATATTTGCAGAATACAGTTCCTCATAAATCAGTGGTTGGGGTTACTCCATTTGGAGCAATGCATGGGCATAATCCCAATGTCTCTCACCTGAGCATTTTTTGTTCCAAAGCTTGGGCCAGAATACCACTTGACAAGAGGAAGGAATTCCAAGCCCAAAGTAGTGAATGCATTCTGTTGGGATATGCAGAAGATAATAAAACTTACAAATTGATTGAGGTTGCAACCAGGAGATGCTTCATTTAAAGGAGTGTTCATTTCAAAGAAGATTATTTGTATGACACACCACCATCAGCAACATAGGAAGGTATAACCACTTCTCCACCTATTTTTATGATGATGATTTACTAGAGGTTTCATATTTAGATGAAGAAGATCAAATCCATAATGATATTGTTATTGAGACTGAATATCATGAGATTCTAGATCCAGATATAGTATCCATTCCAAATAAAAATCCTAAGCCCACATGGGCTCAAAATCTCCTAGATGCAGCTGAAAGTGGTGGTGGAAATCCAGAAGACAAAAGAAGAACAAGGTCCTAGTATTAGAATGAACATGCTGCACTATCTCTCATAGATTCGCTCCCTACAGATTGGTGCAATAAAGTTCTAGGTCAGTTCTACTTGATGATGGTGAACGATCAGCTACATGACACACAAAAGAAGAAACTTGATCATTCTCTACCTTCACCATCCAGAAGAAACATAAAGGGTCATCAGTTTCGAAGAACATTGAGAGGTTCGCATGCACAACTTTAGAATGTTGTTGCACAGATGGACCATGCTACTGCATAGAGATGTGATTTTGCAGCAACGTTTTGCTCAAGTTATTTTTCTAAGGAGTAAGCTTATTTCTTCTAAAGATAGCTTGCATTTTCCTATTTCTGCTTATTTTGAGGGGTGGAGGGTCCCATGAGGTTCTCCCTTGTTTCCTTGGTTGTATTAAGCAGCATTATGTCTTTTAGATTGTATATGGGTGACTTATGGCCTTGTTTCCAAGGCCCATAGTTGTCCAAGATAGGATTCAAGGGGGGTATTGGGATTATTAATCCTCGCTTGACCAAACTCTCTATTAGATTAATTTATCCTAACTTAGGAGTTTTAATTAATTAATCAAGTCCACTAGTACCATTGGGTCCACATGGTCTAATGGGGCCACATGTACTAGTTACTAAAGTATGGGGAACACTGCTAGAGGTTATCTTCCACTAACTGCACTTGCATGCATCATATTATGTGCCTCCTAGGCCAATCCCAACATTTTAGGAGCGACTAGGAGTCCCGACACTAACCTCCTTCAATCAGTTGGATTTGGAACTAGTTAAAGTTAGTTAATTTCCAGTTACATTCAGTTAGATCACAGTCAGTTAAGTTAGTGCTAGTTATCCATGGCTGCATGTGTATTAGGCACCTTTTCTCACCTACTGCTTCAGTTAGACTGCGTTAGCTATTTATTATTGATTGTGTGAGTTGTTTAGGCATCTAGAGTTAACCATTTGGACTTTGATATTGATTGAGACATCTTGAGTTAGCTAGTTAGTTAGGTACAACCACATCTAGTTGGTAGATTCAAATTCTTTCCTAATGGATTCAAATTCTTCCTTATGTAAACTATTATAACACCGAATTTAGTGAATGAAAATGATACTGTAATTACCTAAGCTATACTCATCCATTTCCTGTGTGGTTTGTTTTATCTAGTGTGTATGTTCATTCTCCTTTTACTGCAATAATAATTTTGGACTCGTTTCTTGAAGATCTAAATGGAACAACTATTTTAATAGGAATTCATGCTTTAGATGAGATTCCCTGGAAATATCATCATCATCTATCTTATTTCTTTCCCAATTTCCATATGGTAGAGGATCGGTTTGCAACAACGGTTTCATTCGATATCATAAATAATCCTCAGCCACAACTACTCCCCCATGATGTTGAGTCTGAGGGTAATTTGAATAATATTACCAAAATTATTTTAGTTGATATATCGGTGAATCCTGGAGTCATAGATAACATCAATGTAGGACATAATTCTCCCCCTTCATGACTAGAGTCTTATACGGACTTATTTAAATAATTTAGAGATGTTTTTGCTTGGAAATATGAAGAAATTCTAGGGAGAGATCCTGCCATTTTTTTCATGCGATTAGGACTTATCCTAACGCCAATCCAGCCAGTCAGAAACTTTGACAAGTACATCCAAGGAAAGAAACAACCATCAAGGAAGAGATTGATTTTTTTTTAAGGTTGGGTTTATCTACTCCATACCTTTGACTGAATGGGTGTCTAACATTGTCCCTTTCAACAACAAAAAAGGGTACCATTAGGGTTTGTATCGATTTTCAGGATTTGAATCAGGATTTTCCAAAGTACAATTTCCTCATCCCATACATTTATCAAATCATCGATAACTACACTGAAAGTGTCATCTTCTCATTCATGGGTTTATTTTCTAGATACAATAAGATTGAGATACTCCCCTCTGATAAACACAAAATGGATTTTATCTATCCATGGGGGACCTTTTCCTATAGAAAGTTACCTTTTGGTTTGAAGAACATTGGCACTACTTTTCAATGCGCTATGTCTTTTTTTTTCCATGACATAAAACACATTGTAGAACCGTACCTTTATGACCTACCTTCTCATTCAAATCAGTGGGATCACCACCTTGATCATTTGATAGCCATTTTTCATAGATGTCGCCACTATAACATACAGTTAAATCCACATAAATGTGTTTTCTATGTTGAGACTGCTCGGCTACTCGGTTTCATTATTTCCAAGGATGTCATCCTCATATACCCTCTAAAGATTGAATCCATCTTGTCCTTACTTGCCCCTACAAATGTTATAGAACTCCAAAGGTTGCAAGGGAAGGAAAACATTTTATGTCATTTCATCTGTATTTATGCCAAGAAAACCCACAGTTTCATGTGTTGACTAAAGAAGGAAACCCTTTTTTTTTGGGATGACTTGGCACAACATGTGTTCAATACTCTCAAACACACCTTCACGCATGCACTTTTTTTCCAACCATCCAATTATACTAAGGATTATTCCCTGTATGTCGCTGCATCCCTATCCACCATTGGAATTTGAAACCAAGTACTCACATGTGGAGATATTAGCTCTAGACACGGTCATCATGGTAAAGAATTTTTGTTACTACATCTTACTCCGAACAACCACGGTATATCGATATTTTAACCCCATGTATTACATCTTGACTCATCAAGTGCTTGGGTGCAAATACTCTCGTTGGATCGTCATTCTCTAAGAATTTGAGTTGGAATTTTCAAATTCTAGTTCTAAGAAGTCTCTTTTCTTCGCAGATATTATGTGTAATCTTCCCTGTATTATTGAGGAGACAGATCCCATCGATTCATTTCTTGATGAATCCTTGTTCCTCATTAGTATATATGACCCCTGGTATGGATATTTAATCTCTAGCTCCAGAAACAATGGTTTCATCCCAATGCAACCTGTGATGGACGTTGTTGCATTCGCCATCATGCTAAGTATTATCTTATCATTAATGATATCTTATACCATCGTGGCATTCATACAGTATTATGACGTTTTTTAACTCATGAAGAGTCTGAGATGGTTTTGAATGATTTCCACTTTGGACCTTGTGGCGGTCATATTTCTAGGATGGCTATTGCCCAAAAAATCTTACGCATTGGGTATTTTTGGCCCTTGATCTTTAAAGATTGCCTAGAGGCCATCAATAAATTCCCACCTTTTTATTTGTTTACATCAAAAAATCGCACCCATCCCGCTCCATTAAATCCTTTCATAGTAGTTGGTCCCTTTTCAAAATGGGGCATCGATTTTGTGCATTTTCAACCTACCTCATCCGAGGGGCATGGTTACATTATTGTGGCCATATACTATTTCACTAAATGGGATGAGGCTATTCCTACCTATGCCAACTATTGAAAAATAGCTTCTCTTTTTCTATTCAACCATATTATCACCAGATTCAGAATCCCTAGGGCCATTGTGACCGATCACAATTCACACTTTCATAACAAGATGATGTCAGAACTAAGTGCTAAGCTAGGTTTTCACCATGAAAAATACACACCCTACTATGAACAGTCCAATGGCCATGTTGAATATATCAATAAAGTGTTAAAAACCATACTTCAACGGACGGTAGAATAAGCCAAGTCCAACTAGAATTTGCAACTATTTTCTGCATTATGGGCCTAACATACCACTGTCAAGACATCCACTAGGCTTACACCATTTCAGTTGGTGTATGGACTAGAGGCTACTCTTCCTATAGAGTGCAAAATCCCTTCCCTAAAGCTCGCTATGGAAATACTACCCAATACCAATTCAGAAGAAGAACATTTCTTGTATCTAAACAAGCTTGATGAGACCCGTCTCAATGCTACATTAGAAAATGAGGTGCACAAATGATGGATTAAATATCAATATGATATATCTATTTAACCTCTTTCTTTCAACAAAGGTGACCTGGTCCTAACCTATGACCAAAAACATGACAAGTTGGGAGCTAGAAAGATGGAATCTATTTGTCATGGACCTTATAATTATCAGCGGTGTCTTAGAGAAAGGGACTTATAAGTTGATAGATTACAATGGGATACTCCTGGGAGAGCCTTGCAATGGGATTTACCTTGAAAAATACTATGCCTAGGACATACACCATAGGTTTGTTGTATATAGTGTTTATAGAGTGTTGTGTGTTTCTTGAAGTGTGGATTTAGTGTGAATGTAAGATGTGTCCTTCACAAACATACTCATATAGTATGATGTTTAAAATGAATATATGACCACCGATGTCAGTTTTGTGAATAGTACTAATCGTTACACCTTGAATATTGCATCAGAATCTTGGGTACTGTACTCTCCTATCGGTGATCTGGTGATTTCAGGAGGAACTTGTTTGGGCCCTACAACAAACAATCTTGTAAAGTATCATGCAGTGATTGGCTTGTTGACTAAATCCATGGATAATGATGTAAGTCATATTAGGGTTTACCTATATTTAGATTCAGTAAAACATCAGTTAAACTGAGTTTACACCATCTAGAACCCCATACTCCTTCGTATCTTCTGAAGAGTTAGTATTTTGGAAAGGTATTTTGAGCAGGTTTCCTATCAACATATCCCGAGACATTTGAATATTATGGCAGATTCCTTACAAAACGTTTGTCTTGGATTGGTATATTGTTCATATTTAAATTCATTTTAACATTGATTTCATGCATTGAATCACATAGATACATAAGTAGACATTCATTCACATAACACATTTTCACACACATATGTAAATAAAAGTTTTTATATATATAAAGGTGGTGCTGAGATACAAAAGACTGAATCCATAAGCTTTCACATCACCCAAAGTCTAGAACCATCAAAGTTTCAAGTACATATAAATAGGGAAAAAACTGAAGCTTTGAATCTTTCAGTACAAATATAATACAAAAATGAGGGAGCCACTATGGGATAATCCTCATGCTAATGATAGCACATCATGACTTGTGCCACTCGGTTTAGTAGCCTCCCAAAATGGCCTGACACTCCTATAGTATGGAGCTGGTAGCTCCTGGGATTATAATTAATGGAAATATTAGGTATTCCCATACTCAGCTACTAGAGGTTTTCCTCGAGCTCCTATAGTTCCTCATGTACCTCTGCATTCCTGACAACCATGTCTCTCATTTCCCCTCATCTATCTATAGGGGAGAGTCCTACTGGATGAGAAGGTCCTATAGCTGCACAAAACATTTTTGTATGTCTTAGCATCATATCATGATAAAAATATGAAATATGAAATAAAAAAATAAAACATGTATAGTGATATACTTCTTACCTCGGTCATCCCACTGATCACCCTTTGGTAGTGCAAGGTCAGGGCCATCCATGAAATCTGCCCCAGCTTAAGTGTAGTCCTCCACCATTAGTAGTTGGTCTCTTATCCAACAGAAGAATATCGGTCAATATGTAACCCTAGGGCCTCCACCACCACCATGGCGTTCCATGGCCTCTACCCATCTGGTGATCTGAGGGTCCTCACCATATAACCTTCTCAAGGGCATCTGAGGTCTCATCAGTGGAACCTGCTCCAAGAAGAACGATACCACTAGCTCCATAGTCAAACTATTTCATCTCTCCTCTTTGAAACTTGGTTAGTTGGTCCTTCAAGCTGACTAGTAACTCCTTGCTCTAGTTAAAAATGGTGGGAGCCATGCACTCTACTGTATACATCATGTGAGCCAATGTAGACTAATGGGATACCCTACTTCCTGCTACCTTCTCTATCATGAAGGATACAGTCCTCAAGGGTCGATCCACTATATGTTTGATGGGTATTTTCCCTCCTTGGGAATGGGTCCCCACCAAGCAGTACTGATCAATAAATTCATCCACAAACATCTCACTGCCCGGTGTACTAGTTAGCATTATTGATATGCCCCTACGGGACAATCCAGTAAAAAATAGATGTCTTCCACATCTATAGTCAAAATATGGTTCATCACCTTGAATGTTGTTGATCCAAGTCCCACATATGGATCATGTACTCCAATAGGCGAATGTATTCCCTTGTCCCTGGAACTCTAAAGTATTAGAGGATCCCACACTCATGGATATCCCTCACAAACATTGGATCATTGGCTGCTTGAAGGTCATCAAGATCATGTTTCCCTTCTTTCCAAATCACCATTTTGAGAGTGGTTTTCCTGCCAAAAAAAATTAAAACATCCATAAGAAGCATGATAAAACCCATGGAAGAGAGAAAAAATGAAAACTAGTGGCCATTTTTTGAGTTTTAAGAGTGACCTATCCATTGTTGCTCTTCCTAGAGGACAACAAAGAGCTGACGATTTTTTCTCATTTTGACAGAGTTCCTTTGGTGCTTTTCCCTCTTTCGAGGGGTGTGCCAATGCACCTCCCAAAAGGGAGAAAAGGGTCAGCCTAAGCATGCTTTGTCTCATTGGGAAAACACTCAAAAAACCCAAAAATTTGACCTAAAATGAAGAAGGGCACCCTAAATTTGAAGGGCTAAGTTTTAGCTCCTAGTTGGTCTAGGTGATTTGATCAGAGATGGCATGAAGTTCCCGGAATCATTTTCAAAAAATCACACTTTTTTGCACAAAATTCACTCAAGAATAATGGTAAAATTACAATGGTAAGAAATAGTTACTATTTCCCTTTTTATATATCAATTTTTTATTTCTGTTGAAAAATAATTAAACAAATATTTAAATATCTAGGGACTTTCCATGTATTTTCTTATATTTTTCATAATGAACTTGTTCTAAATCTGTTTTCAAATATTTCAAGTTACTTTTGTGACACATTTGGCTATGGATGAGATTCTTTTGTCTTTTTCACGCTCTGGGTCAAGATGAAAAAGTACCGAGTGCTTTTTATACCTTCGATGTGCTTGTAAAATATCAAACGAAGAGGTATCGAGTATACTTTTACTATTTTCAGACTCTTTAAAACTGGATTATGAGAAAATAAACCCCTTATGGAGTTATCTTTAAGCTCTTTTCAGAATCCTAAAATATGAAAAGATATCCAAGAAAACTTGTTGCTTTCATGCTTGTAAAAGTATTTGAATGATCGTCTAGTCAATGATAGTTTACCCCTTTTTCGGATCAATTAGACTCATTTACAAAAAAAAGTATACTCTATTTTATCATAACTAGAAGAGTTCTCCTGGGTTTGGGCCTCAGGGACTAAATTTACGAAAAATCCCTCCTGGAGTCTTCTTATTCATTTCAGACTCTCTAAACATGAAACGAGAAATGAGTTTACTTTCATAAAAATCATAAAATCAAATGATGAAGGACCCATTCTGGGAGTGATCCCCTCCTTTCTCAGGTTCATAAAATGTCTGAGAATGGATTCATCACCTGATAAGATACAATGAGTGTTTGTTACCCTCTTTGAACTTGTAAAAATGAAAAGAGGTACTCATCCATTGCGATGGGTAAATTAAGGGAATCAGAAACGTCTTTTCATTTGTATTAATTGAAGCTCATAATCCACCTTTTAACATGGCACTTTTTTGCATTTTCATTTTCAAATAGTTGGGTATTTTACTTGTCCTCAAGTCTGTCGAATTTCATGATTCATTCAACTCCTTTGATTCAATACAAAGATCAATCGTCATGTCCTTGCATTACACCTGGTCTCTGTCTTGTTGAGTCAATGTTGCCAAGTCATTTTTCATGTCGTCCAATGTTCAAAGGGAGTCTTCTATGCAATTTACCTTTGCAATTACCTTACCTTCCTTCAAGTTGGTTGTGTCTGAGTCAGCTCACTATGGTTGTTTTCATTACTTCAACATCATCTTTTATTCCATGTTTCATGTCAATGATGAGGGAATCATCATGTACCTCGTTCAACGATTCTATTCATGTCAACTTCAACACATAATCTAGGAATTGGACTTAGAAACCAAGTCAAGTACCTTGAATCCTACATGCATCAATGGTAGGTTTCCTCGCTTTCTACAACATTTTTTCATCAATGGCCTCTAATTTGAATATTCTATCGAGTGTTTGACTTCAATTCCTTCATTCAAACTTAGAAATATGTACTAAGATACCTTGGGAATCATTAACATCAATGCTGATCTCCCTCGCACTTGTTAAAAGTATACATGAATTACTGGTAATCTAGTGGTTTCTACCATGTTCAACATCATGACATATATTCACATGGTTAGAATTGTATCATTGGGAATTGTGATAAATACCCTCAGTGGTTAGGTATCCACTTGAATATGTGCCTATCCTCTGGTTGCTATGGAGTACTATTTGAAGTTATGACATGGATCCACATTGTATATTTGGTGGATGTGTCTAGTATTGAGTTCAGATAACATGGATCTACTTTGTATGTTTCATAGCCATGTTCCTTTTTCAGTATTATTGATCATGGATCTATAGGTTATTCTAGGTATCCATGACATAGTCATCACCCATGGATATACAATGTATTGGTCTACATCCATGATTGATTAAGAGAAAATGTGACTAGCCTTGCATCAAATGTAGACTCACCTCTCTTTTTCCTTTGATACCGGGTTGACATATAGCAAAGTATTTTACCTATCACACCCTCTAGCTCATACTTTTGGGGGAATTTTCTTACACCTAAAATCAGTACCAATGCTTCAATCCCTGAAAATCCCTGGCAAAGAACTCTTTTGGATACATGAAGAGAATGATTCTTTAGAAACAACCATGTGATTGGAATCTCCTGAATGAATGAGGAAGGCATATGATTTTGAACAATATTCCTTTAGTGAATGGAATATCTCATCATGATATTTAGTATTGTCTCCATAGTCATCCTTATGTGCGTCTTCAGGGAGGGAAATATTGTGTTTCTCAAGGATTGTTGTCATCTGATCTATGGTATTCTTCATAAAATACTTCTCTGTATGGTTTCCTTTCTTACAGTAAGAGAAATTTCCTTTTTCAAACCTCTGATGTTTGTCCTTCTTAGAGCATGAGGATTAATTTGTTGGATCAAACTCTTCCTTAGGTTCAAATTCAATGTTCCTTTTTTTTTCTTTTCCTTTATTCTTCATTCTTTCTTGTTCACTTCTTGTCTTGTTAGCTTAGAGAGCTTGATTTGGAGTCTCTGAGAGCTCCCGTATATATCAAATTATATTGTTCATGTATTAGAGACTCTGTGAAGGCATAAAGGGATGGAATTGGCCAATGAGGATTAGTCAGTATACCATAGTGAAAGGTAGATACAAACACTAAGAATTATGGGCCAAGTTTTCTAAAAATGGAGAGTACCAATTGCTCATCCTCTTCTCAACCCCACACTACTTGCATTGCATGACCAGGTTTTGAAGCTACTAGGTCGTAGTGCTACCATCTCATTCTCCAAAATATGGCCTTTGAGATCATCCTTCTTTCCAAAAAAGTATTCAAGCTTATCCCATACTTATTTTGGAGTTTTCAATCCATCAAGATGGAACATTATCTCCCTGGAGATGTGGATGCGCATGAAGCCAAAAGCTTCATCAATCTTATTCAGATACTTTAATTTTTCAATACACTACTAAGGTTCGACCTCTCTTCCCATGGTGACCCTTTATAGACCCTTTTTGCAAAATAAAATCAACATATCTTCCCTACAATCAAGGTAATTGAAGGGTGTAAGGATTCCGGGAGTCATAGTTGTTGAATTCTCTAATTCACAGCTTCAAGAACAACCAATTCTTAAATAGATATATAAATGTACCTACAAAAACACTGAAAAACACTTCAATTCACTATTGAACAAATTCAAACATTATCCACTTAGACATTTGCACTTTCTCTGGGTGCATCAGACATGGCTAGACTTCTCTGGACATAATCAATAGGGATCGAGGTAAAAATACCAGGATTTATGCAGAACCCAATTTATTTTGTTACATCAATGGAAGTTCCTAGGTTTTAATCCAGCCTGAACACCTGCTCTAATACCATGTTAAATTTAATGAACCATGGGATATTCAGGCCTACATGAATTCAATGCGAAAAGAAGGTTGCATAATAGAAAGAAGAATTCAGTAAATATTGATTAATAATTCATGGTAGATTAAACAAACATGAGACCAATAATTGGAAGAATCAAATTACATCCATTAAATAGTATGAAATATGTAATACAATTGTAATACAAATATGATAATTCAAATTCCTAAAAATAGGATTTGAATATACCAACTTGGACTGAATCTGG
The DNA here is from genome assembly GCA_001517045.1 of Pseudotsuga menziesii. Taxonomy (NCBI): domain Eukaryota; kingdom Viridiplantae; phylum Streptophyta; class Pinopsida; order Pinales; family Pinaceae; genus Pseudotsuga; species Pseudotsuga menziesii. Next base: position 71,445 of record LPNX010932986.1, read on the forward strand.
AACTAACTCAGTGTGGGAAAATCATCACTAGATTCCACTAATGTAACTCTGGATCGCTAAAACAGTTCACAACCAGTTAATTGATGTAGGTAGGTGAGCAAAGGCACACTACCTACCTTAAATAATGGAAACTAAAACTAGGATGGATGAGATAAATCTAACTGCTTGGACTTGGAACATAACTAAACATAACTCAATACCTACTAGATTCAACTGTTGGAGACTACTGGTGGCACTCGAAGTGGGTTCCTAAATTATAGGGATTGATCCCTGGAGCTCCTAAACTCATGCAGATATGAACAATGAGTGGTGGGTGCACTCTATGTGTGTCTCACATGCACCAGTGAAGTGATAATGCCATCCTAAGCTATGAAAAGGACAAATAGATTATGTGGTCAAAGGGAGGATTAATTAATCCTAACCATTTGGACCTCTAAATTTTAACACTGAGTGTTACAAATGCAATAATTTTTGTCACATTGCACTCAACTATAGACTCAAATAATATACATGAAGTGTTTTAACACCCAAAAAGAATAATAACAGGAGACCAAAGCTAGAAGAACTACAAACTTTAAAATGCGATTTGGATTTGCATGCTCAAAGTAAAGAAAATAGTTGGTATATTAATAGTGGATGCTCTAAACACATGATTAGAGATAAACACAAATTTCTAAATTTTGAAAAGGGAAAAATAGGAAGTGTTACTTTTGGAGGAAATGGTACAACACAGATTCTTGTAAAGGGAACAGTCACTCTTGCTAACAAGGATATGGAAGCAAAATAAGTGTTAATAATTGAAAACATGAAACACAAATTATTAATTGTGAGTCAAATCTGTGACCAAGGACATACTCTCATTTTTAACTCTAAAGAAATTTAGATAAGAAGGAAAAACTCAAGAACGTTGGTAGCTAGAGCACCCATAACCTCCAGCAATGTATATATGCTAGATGCCATGCAAAAGGAATAATGTTATATGGGATAAATTGATGAAAGCATGATTTGGAATAGAAGATGGGACATATTAGTTTCAACAACCTGGTAAATATTTCAAAGAACAAAGTTATAAGAGATATACCTAAGATTATTAAATTGGTCAGTATTACATGTAAACCATGCCAACATGGAAAGTTGACACGAACAAGATTCAAGAAAAAGGAATACTCAACTACAAAAACCCTAAAGTTAACACACATTGATCTTTGTGGGCCAGAAAGAATAAATATTTTCAATGGAGAATATTATTTTATGTTGTTCATCGATGACTATACTAGAATTACTTGGATATGTATTCTCAATAAAAATTATTAAGCTTTTGAGAACTTAAGGATAAAACGAGATTGACTTAAGGATAAAATATCTCCATTTAGATAATGGGGGAGAATACATTTTAGATGAATTTGAAAATTTCTATGAATAAAATGGAATTAGAAGACAATATACAATTGCTAGAAGTCCATGAAAAAATGGAGTAACTGAAAGGAAAAATAGACTTCTACAGTAACTTACCACAAAAATGCTTAATTTGTTGAATAAATTTGATGCCCTTTGGGGACAAGCCATTCATATATGTTACAATTCGAGTAGAAAAAATAGTTGGGAGCACAAATGTAAAGGTTGATGAAACAAAATTTAGAAAACCAAGAAAAGAAAAAACCAGAACATAATCATTGGTATAATTAGAAGAACTTGTGTTAGAGGGAGAAGAAGCAAAGGATCCAGACAGTGAAGAATATGAATTAGAGGCCATATATGACACACAGAAACATTCCAGAAATGTAGAGAGAAATAATATTGATGACTTAATCAATGGTGACAAAGATGCAAGAGTGGAAACCGAAAGTAGGAAATTATTAAAAGCATTTGAAGAAGAATTACAATTTTCTCTATTATCATAGATAGAAACTAGTTGTTTTCGAGAAGTTAGAAATAAACATTGGTTTAAATCCATAAATGAGGAATTAGATCCAATTGAAAAAATAAAACATGGGAACTAGCTCCTAGACCCAAGGACAAGAATGTGATAGGGACAAGGTGGGTCTTCAGAAATTGAAAAAAAATGAAAATAGACATGTAGTAAGAAACAAGAAAATACCACCATGAAAAGGGTATGTAGTCCAAATTGAAATAATTGATTTTGAAGAGACATTTTTTCCAATAGCCATAATGGAGGCTATAAGAATGTTTCTAGCATTGACGTTCCATAAAAAAATCAAAGTTTATCAAATGGATGTCAAATAAACATTTTTAAATCGAACATTAGAGGAAGAAGTCTATATTGGACAACCAGAAGGATTTCAAATTTCAGAAAATGAGAATTTGTATGCAAACTTAAAATGTCATTGTATGGATTAAAGGAAGCACATAGAGCTTAGTATGCAATGCTAGACACATATATGAAACAAGGATTTAAAAGAGGAGTTTCAAACAACAATATTTTCATTAAGGTAGAAGAGGATGAAAATACTATTACATTAGTATATGTTGACGATATTATTTTTTTAAGAAAGAATGATTATTTTTGCAAGATATTTAGTGAAAGAATGAAAAATTATTTTGAAATGTCAGTGTTAGGAGAATTTTCATTCTTTTAGGGATTTCAAATTGTGCATTCAAATAGAGGTATATTATATCTCAATATAATTATTTTCGTGATATGCTCAAAAGGTTTTAGATGGAGGATTGTTGGCTCGCCAAATTGATACCCTTTATACCTCTTTACACCCTCCATATATAGCTTTGATATCTTCATTTGATCTGTTTATCCCACAAATCCTTCTACATTTTCACATATTCACCCAAGTATTAAGCAAGTTATTAAGGTATGATAATTCATTGATTTCCTTTGATTTAATGTTTAAATGTTATTTCTAGAAGGATTTGTGAATAATTACATTTCTACAACATGCTTTGATTTCTACAACACACGTTAGCATTCAGTAGCAGTTAGCTATCTTGAAGCTTCTCTACACGTGGCTAGCTTGTTCATACAACTCCAATCTTATCCATCTCCAATATCACATCTTCAATTTGCTGATGACTCATGTATAAATTAAAAGATTTTCTATTCGACAGCAAACCAAAGCACATCTTGTTAGCCGTCAATTGAGGAAAGAATAGTTGCATTCTTAATTAGTAGATTGAGTTTGTTACCATCAAATCGGTAATGGTTATCTCAGCCTGTGAGCTACATAAAGAGAGCCATAGATCGAAAATGGATAGTAAGAAAGATAGATGGAGAAAATAGAATAGCGTGTATGTATACAAGGATGATGATATGTATGCAGAGCATAATGAACGATCAATAGAAATACTGTGTTGCTAATTGCTGGTTCTTTTTCTGAATGTGACAAAGTTGTAATGTCTTTATAAAGCACAGTTAATTTCGTAAATCATAATTTGATCTAGTTTATATTGTCAATGTTTTTTATATGCCTGTAGCTTAAGTATTTTTAGTTTGTAAACTTCCTAAGGACTTGTGGTCTCATTGGCAAGGATCCACCGACACAGACCATAAGCCCTTTCTTTGCAATTTTAATTGTTTATAATTAGATTAGCTAATTGGTTTTTTGTTTCCATTAAAAAAATAAGAATTGTGCTTAATCAAATAACTTTAGAACCATATTTTATTTACCGTAATGAGATAATATTCATAGCATTTGTTAGTTTAGAACCGATCTCGGGTAATAGGAGAAGGTTAAAAATACTGTTTTAAATATTTAATATTGTAAGTCTGATTTGTTTGCTGTAGATTCAAATTCTAAGTTTGAAAAGTATACATTAAGTCTATAAAACTTGGTTCCCAATAAAATAGAATTCATTACATTTTCCTTTTAAATTATAGGATATATAAATGGCATTTATTTTCGTTTTGGTTTAAAGCTTTAAGTTTATTCAATTCTATTTCTAAATATTAATTGTAAATCATATTTACTTTGTTTTAGTTTTAAAATATAAATTAATTTGCAATAGTTTTGATCACAGAAGCGGTTCATTTCTAAGATGAATCACTAAACTCTGGAATAGTATTAGAACTTCTTAAAAATCCATTAACGTAATAGGAGCTTTAAAGGGTTAAATGATACATCAACTTCATAAGTTTGCTTTCTGCAACTTACTTTGTTTTCTGTGTCTTAGTTCATGTTTTGTAACCTATTATATTTTTTGTGTTGCTAAATAGTTTTCTGTGTATTTAAGTTTCTAAGTTATGTTGGATAGTTCTTAGTTTATGCTTCAATTTTAGAATTGTCTTGAAGTTAATTCATCTTTATAATTAGGATAAGATAGGAATTTGAATATTTTTTAGATGCGAGAGTATTCTAATTAATATTAGGTATTTACATTTGATAAGTTTGATAACTAATAGATTATAAGTATTCTTATTATGTATTTTGAATAATCCCTAGATTAGGGTAAATTAATTTAGGCTAGGCCTTAATCCTGCGTATATAGTGTTTGCATCTCACAAGTTACCTTCCTAGGTTGAAAATTAGGTGTTGTGTTAGATAGTGCATATTTAGACCCGACATTTTTGGCATCGTGGCCGAGGAGGTGCTAAAGGGATTAGAGTCTAGATAGGTTGTTATATTACATAACAAGGGGGAGGGGAGAACGGTAAGATGAGAGGTAAGAACCTGCGCATCCACTACAGTGGGTTACCCCAAAACCTTGTTTCTCCTTTTCTGCACAAGTTTGTTTGATTTATTTAGAATGTTTCTTTTTCTACAAATCTAGACACTTTAGTCTCACATAGTTAGTTTTCAAGTATATATGTTTTCAAAATTTTCCTTTTTCTGCAGTTGCTTTTGATGTAAGTGTATTTTTCCTTTGAATAGTATGCAAGATGCTCTTTCTTCAGCAAACAGTAGGATTTCATTCAAACGGAGATGTTTTTGGCTTCATAGTATAAATTTAGATTTCTTTTATTTGCTTATTAGATTATTTAGATATTGGGCCAGTTTTACACTGACAACATTTAATTTCAGTTTCTTTGTTTCTAAGTTAATTTTACATTTCTGCACTAAATGCATTTGATTTCCTGCATGCATGAGTTTTCTACAAATAGTTTTAAAATTTGAAATTTATAATTGGGTGTTGTAAGAACCATGTCACTAACCCACCTGTGAAGCAGGACCTTTGAACCAATACAAGTTTAAAAATATTTAAAAAAAAATTGAGTAGAGAAGGGCTCATTACTACAAAGGATTTCTTCAATCCTTCTTCCAGTATCAGATCCATATATGGAGAGGAATCCATCCTCCAAATTGGCCAACAGATCTATAAGTATCCTCAGCATGAAGATCCTTATCTACACATTTATCATTTCTTGTTTGCTAATGGAGCTCAAGAATCAGGGGAAGTAGCTGAAGGAGAAGAACAACTAGAACCTGAAATTACAAAATTTCTTTCTTTCCTGGTACTAGAGGAAGAATATCAACTAGGATTGGAAATTAAGTATATTAAAGAAGAAATCCAAGCTAGTCAAGAATCTATTAATTCATGGAATGAGTCAGTTTTTCAATTCCATCTTTTTACTCTTCAGCAATTTTTGAAAACCAGATCATATGAAAAGCTGGTTCCTCATGCCATGGTATTTTTTCATATACATTATGTGAGAAAGAATGTTTTAAATATACTAATTCATAGGTGGTTACACTGGAAGTACTCGTATACTTGAAAAAATATTTCTACTTCCAGTATTATAGGGTAGTGTAGGGAATAAAAAATAAAAGGAGAAAAAAAGTAAAGAAAAAATAAAATAAAGATTTACTGTGAAAACCGGTTTTTCTAGCACAGTCTAGCAAGGGTCTAGTTAGAAAACTAGGAGACTGGTTGGCTAGGATCCATAATAAATTTGTTGATGATACTTTATTTCTGCAAAAAATATCTCTTGTTCTGTGCTCAGTTGGATGATGGGAGATTTATTAAGGATCTCCTTTCAGAAAGTTTCAACCCATCGACTCCAAAACATTTTCTAGGTCTGAAGCTTGAGACATTTTTAGGTACCTTGGAGCCTGCATGCCTCAATGGTAGGCATCCTTGTCATTTGATAAGGAAATTCATTAATGTTTCTTGGCAAGAGAATTCTATATTTCATTTGACTCCAACAAATCTATTCATGACTGTTAGGATGTACCAAGTGCCTTGATTTCCATTAACATTAATGGTGGAATATCTCGCATTGGTTAACAACTCTCCTTATTGGTTGGTAATCCAATGATTTATATCTATGTTCAACATTAAAAAAAATATTCACATAGGTAGAATTGCATAAGGGAGGGACGTGGATGAAGACCTTGCAGTTATTTACTCTGTGATCATGGATAGTTCTCAGTCGTTGCAGCCTTCATACAGAGTAGCTTATTCTTTTTACAAAAATCCAGTAACTTTCAACATAGTAGATAGCCTCTTCGAAGAAATATTTTCAATTTTATAGCAGCGCAATCTTTGGAAGAAAAGCAGGAGAACCTTGTGATAGAAACTCCACTCTGCCACAGAAACTCCATTTTGTCATAGAAATGGCAACATGCAGCAAAAACTCTTGATATTCAAAGTACTTCTGAAGAACTTGGTCCTTTAAGGTAATATCAATCTAAGGTAACGATCATTTCATTGAAATATATTTTTGCATAAAATTTAAGGAAATTGTATCATGGATTATACCTACGTATTTGCTAAGCCCATGCCCTCATATGATTTATCCTATACTTTCGTTTTACCTTTAGTTGTCATCATGATATTTTAATTTTATCTTACCTTTGTCTATCATCATTTGATAATCATCCCTATACCTTATAAATGAATATTCATCTCTATGGCACATAGTGCCTAGAGATGAAGATCTTAATATTTTGAAAATATTTGATTACATTTTTTTATCCATGCAACCTTTGATTTTCCTACGTAACATTTAATCATTTAATTGATAGTTCAAAATTTTCATAAGATTTTTACGTGCCATGTACCTAAATGATTATCAAATACGGGGCTTATGAATTACCATTATACCCATTGCATTAAAAGCCTCGAGAAATTTGTGAACACTTGTTTTATGCCTGTCTAAAAATCCTTACCATTTTCCTAGTTTCTGGTTCATCTTCTGTTTTCGGTTTGAGTTGTAATCTCAGATAAAATTATGGGGTGGAAGGGAGTTGCACACCATGCACCAAATTATGTTTCTGTATTAGAAGGTTTTCCTGAATTCAACGCCTGCAAGGAAAGATTTGAAGGGGTTTGGGATCAATTTTTTCATAAATTTCAGGGGCATGATGATGACATTACATTGAAATTTTCCCAAAGATTTGATGGGAAAGTCGTCCACATTGGTGATTTTATCATGGCAGTTTCAGAGAAAACAATTGCCCATGCCACTAGTCTGCCTCATCAAGGAGAACTCTAGTTTAAAAATAAACCCATAGAGCACACACTATGTACTAGGTTTTTAAAAGAAGAATATCAGTTTGTAAACCGGAAGAAGGATTTTCCTTGAGACTGGATGCAAGATGAATGGCATAATGTGCTCTATATGTTTCAGAAGTATTTGACAACTGAAGGAAGGTATGTCACCACCCTAAATTACCATATTCGCCCACTATTGCATTTTGAAGCAGAACTGGAAATGAATTTCCCCTATTTCCTATACAAGAGTTTAGCTAAGATGTCGAGAAGGGTTCAAAAGCATTCTGGTAACCCTTATAACATTCTTTATCATCATGGGTTGGTCAAAATTCTCATTGAGGATGAAATGCATCTCCAAAAGGATGGTTGGGTAAATTTTGTGGAAAGAATTCGGGGTCTTCCTTCATCTGCAAACCCTCATTCTCCTCACATTGCAAACCCTCATTCTCCTCACATTCATGTTTATCCTCAGTCTAAAGGCTGTGAACTAGAATTTGTCCCTAACCCAGATCCAGAACCACCCCTCATTTAACTTTTCTCCTCTGTATTACAAAAACCCAAAAATAAATGACCTCAGCTGAAAAGCCCTAAAATTGCAGAATCCCCAATGTAGCGTCAAACCACCAGAAGCATGAAAAAATAGTTCGTCAATCCTTCTAATTTAGCCCTCAATGTACAACCATGTATTTTTTTTGATCTTGAGGAATCTCCTAATTCAGAGATAGATCTTCCTGAGAAAAATACACGAAGTCCACTTCCTCCATCGCCGCCTTAGGAATTTGATTTTGTACATGTTGAACCTTCCAATTTTATTTTTCCTAATTTTGGTCCTAAACCTATGCATGAAGATATTCTTGTTCCAAAATGTGGCCATGTAGAATATGATCCTGAAATGTTTAATCCTGAAAATTTTGATTATGGTTCTTTTGATGATCATTTGCCTACACAAGAACCCTGTGATGAGCATATTCCTGAAGTCTCGGCAACTTTGGCCATTCCTTCTGTAATTGCTTAGCTGAGGAAGAAAAATAAGAATATTAGAAAGCTTAAGGTAGTTCTTAGGTCATATGAATGAACCCAACAAGAACAAGATTTGTTGCTTGTAGAGACTGAGACATATAATGAACAATGAAGAGTTTATAGTCTTAAGCTCCTACAGAAGAATGAGAAATTGAAAGGAAAGCATAACAGAGTAGTTGCAGGTATAAAACGCCTTCAGAAATTAGTAAGGAACTGGAGAGTTGAGACCTGTAAGCACTTGTCTCATATCAGTATGTTGAAAAATAAAATGAAAGCTCGATCAAATCCAGCTAGTAGGAACTTGAACATTGTGGTAAATGCCACATTATCCTTGTTAGTAATATTAAAAATCAGTTTTGAAATTTTGAAGAATCTATCTGGTTTGTTTGCATGGGACATGAAAATAGTTAGGCATGGGAGAGAGGTTTTCCAGGAAATAGGATAGTGAAGCACTGGATATCTTTGATTTTGTCAGCAAGGTTAAAAATCAATGTCTAAAATTTTTGGGATTTTGAAAAGACATGTTTTCATGAGGAGATGCAAATACTCAGGTGTGGCAGTATGTTGGCTCACCAAATTGACACCGTTTTATACCTCTTTACACCCTCCATATATACCTTTGATATCTTCATTTGATCCGTTTATCCCACAAATCCTTCTACATTTTCACATATTCACCCAAGTATTCAGAAAGTTATTAAGGTATGATAATTCATTGATTTCCTTTGATTTAATGTTTAAATGTTATTTCTAGAAGGGTTTGTGACTAATTACATTTCTGCAGCATGCTTTGATTTCTGTAGCACACGTTAGCATTCAACAGCAGTTAGTTATTTTGAATCTTCTCTAAACGTAGCTAGCTTTCTCATACAACTCCAAGCTTATCCATCTCTAATCTCGCATCTTCAATTCGCTTATGACTCGTATACAAATTAATGCAATCTTCATCTCTAGGCACTACGTGCCATAGAGATGAAGATTTTCTATTTGACAGTAAACCAAAGCACATCTTGTTAGTCGTCAATTAAGGAACAAACAATTTCATTCTTAATTAGTAGATTGAGTTTGTTACTGTCATATCGGTAATGGTTATCTCAGCCTGCAATCTATATAAAGAGAGCCATAGATCGAAAATGGATAGTAAGAAAGATAGATGGAGAAAATAGAATAGCATCTATGTATACAAGGATGATGATATGTATGCAAAGCACAATGAACGATCAATAGAAATACTGTGTTGCTAATTGCTGGTTCTTTTTCTAAATGTGATAGATTTGTAATGTCTTTATAAAGCAGAGTTAATTTTGTAAATCATAATTTGATCTAGTTTATATTATTAATTTTTTTATATTCCTGTAGCTTAAGTCTTTTTAGTCTGTAAACTTCCTAAGGATTTGTGGTCTCGTTGGCAAGGATCCACCAACACAGACCATAAGCCCTTTCTTTGTAATTTTTAATTGTTTATAATTAGATTAGCTAATTGTTTTTTTGTTTCCATTAAAAAATAAGAATTGTGCTTAATCAACTAACTTTAGAATAATATTTTATTTACTGTAATGAGATAATATTCATAGCATTTATAGTTTATAACTGAGCTCAGGTAATAGGAGAAGGTTAAAAATACGGTTTTAAATATTTAATATTGTAAGTTTGATTTGTTTGCTGTAGATTCAAATTTTGAGTTCGAAAAGTATACATTAAGTCTGTAAAACTTGGTTCCCAATAAAATAGACTTCATTACATTTTCCTTTTAAATTGTAGGATATATAAATGGCATTTATTTTCATTTTGGTTTATAGCTTTAAGTTTATTCAATTTTGTTTCTAAAGATTAATTGTATTTATTCTGCAAATCATATTTACTCTATTTTAGTTTTAAAATATAAATTAATTGGCAATAGTTTTGATCACAGAAACGGTTCATTTCTAAGATGAATCACTAAACTATGGAATAGTATTAGAACTTATTAAAAATCCATTAATGTAATAGGAGCTTTAAAGGGTTAAATGATACATCAACTTGATAAGTTTGCTTTCTGCAACTTACTCTATTTTTTGTGTCTTAGTTCACTTTCTGGAACCTATTTTGTTTTCTATGTTGCTAAATAGTTTTCTGTTTATTTAAGTTTCCAAGTTATGTTGGATAGTTCTTAGTTTATGCTTTAGGTTTAGAATTGTCTTGAATTTAATTCATCTTTATAATTAGGATAGGATAGGAATTTGAATATTTTGTATATGTGAGAGTATTCTAATTAATATTAGGGATTTACATTTGATAAGTTTGATAACTAATATATTAGAAGTCTTCTTATTATGTATTTTGAATAACCCCTAGATTAGAATAATCCAGATTAGGGTAAATTAATTTAGGCTAGGCCTTAATCCTGCATATACAGTGTTTGCATCTCACAAGTTACCTTCCTAGGTTGACAATTAGGTGTTGTGTTAGATAGTGCATATTTAGACCCGACAAGGATTCCAATCTAGTAATCACTCCAATGATCATAGGTTACAAACTAAGAAAGGATGATGAATCCACTGGGGAAAATCATACATATCCATGATAGGTAGTTTTTTATATGTAAGTGAGACTAGGCCTGATATCATGCAAGCTAGTGGTGTGCTGGTCGAATTTCAATCCAAGCCAAAGGAGACTCATCTTCAAGCAGTACAAAAAATACTTCTATATTTAAAAGGAACTTTGGAATTTGTCCTTATTGTATCCCAAAAGAGAAAAAATTAATTTAAAAATCATACTCTAATCTAGATTAGGAAGGATGTGTTGATGATAGAAAAAGTACAAGTGGTTGTTCATTTTTCTTCGGAAAAAGTTTAGTCTCATGGATAAACAAGAAACAAGCCTCTATTTCACCATCTACTACTAAAGCTAAATACATTGCAACAAATTCCCGTTGTACACATGTTCTTTGGATAAAGAAAACATTGTAGGAAATCCAAGTTATGATGGTCCAACCAATATCAATATTTTGTGACAATACAAGTGCAATTATTATATCCAAAATTCTTGTATTGCATTCAAAAACAAAACACATTACCATAATTTATCACTTTCTAAGGGAACGGGTTGAAAATTAGGTGGTGAAACTTGAATATGTACTACAAAAGAACAAGTAGCAGATATATTTTCAAAAACACTTCTCATAGAATATTTTGAAAGTATCATACAAAATATAAGAGTGATATCCTTGTTGAACCAATAAAGTGTGCAAGCTTAAGGAAGTAACCCTTTTCCATTGATGTTAAGCGAGGAGAAAAAAACACAAGGGAAGACAGAATAAGTAACCATAAGTGTGAGTAAGGGGGAGGATAAAAGTAGAAGTGCACAATTGGTACACTTGTCAAAGTACACAGATATGTCATAGTAAACATATAACATATATGTTGAAGCAAGTGAGTTCCCAAAATGTGCAGATAAGCATTTGTGTAGAAGTGTGCGATAGTTGATAAGTTGAATTAAATATAGATGACAAGAAAGAAGTGGGTTGAATCATGCATTTTGAAGTGTGCAATACAATCAATAAGATGACAAAGTGTTGAATAAAGACATGGTTTCACCAAATAAAGAAGCCCCTCAGCATGGTACAAAATCCTTATTCTTTGAAAAATCATTGTGGGAAATTGATTAAATTAAGAAAATAAAATATACATTTCAACTCTCATGTGGCCATTAGGAGTGATATAAATAGACAAGGAGTAATGTAGTTTGTGCACGTGTGTGTGACTATGGATAATATGGAGTTTTAAGTTTTCAAGTTCCAAAGGGATCAATGACTAGTTGATCAAAAGAGAGAGTGAATAAGCAAAGTAAGTGTATAGGAAAGCCACAAGTCGTACCTTAGCTAGTCATTTTCTGAAAACTAATGGAATTCTAAAGAAAATTCAGTGTGAAGAACCAAGTACACCAACAAGTCATAAATTGTAGTGTAATTTTGCAGTAGAGTTCGAGGAAAGTATAAAATCAATTCACATGTCATAGTTAGATAAGTGATAGATTAACAAAGGGTATGAGACCCAATTGATATGTCGAGGTTTAATAAAATTGAAGTAAAGTTTGGTGAAGTGAAAATCTAAGTCACAATGGAATACACTAATAGACAAAAAGACTGTGTGTTATAGAAACATATTGATAGACAAAGAAATTGTGAAAAACAATTGGGACAAAACAAAACTCAATCAGGGTGGAAGGACGGGGTAAACAGAGTGAGTTGGCACTCACAGGAGATCAAATCCACCATCCAATTGGGGATGCAAAAAATAGAATAAAGTGATTGGTGCTCACAGGAGGTCGAAGCCTCCATCCAGTTAGAGATAGAAAATGTGGAAGAAAGTGAGTTGATGTTCACATGAGGTCAAAAAATCCATTCAATTGGAGTTGGAAAATGTAGAAGAAAGTGATTTGGTACTCACAAGAGGTCAAAGAATCCATCCATTTTGAGTCGGAAAACATGGAAGAAAGTGAGTAGGTGCTCGTAGGAGTTCGAAGCCTCCATTTATTCGGTTATACAAGAATGTAGAAGAGTGTGTGTCAGTACTCATAGGATGTTGGAGCCTCTTTCTCATCGATGATATAAAATAGGGACTCATAGCTTCCTTCTAGTTGGTCCTGGTTGTTTGGGTACACAAGGTACTCCCAAAATACCAAACACCTAGAGAAACCACTCACACAAACAGATCACAGATATACACACCAATGTTTTCACGTGGTTTAAACCCTTGAAAGGGTAACACTCCACGGCCCCATCCAAATACCTACTTGAGGCAGTTTATTATGCAAAAGAAATAAAGTTACAAATGATCTTCTGATAATTGATCAACTACCTAATTACCCTTCATTCACTTTAAATAGATATCATGTACCAATCGGGTGTTAGGCGACAGATCAAAGGTAGTTATGATCTAAGAGAAGATGAACCATCAGATCAATATATGTCTATAACATATCGTGAATGTAGCATACCTCAAAAATCAAATATAAAAAAAAAGTTCTCTAAATCCATATATCTGCAGACACATTAATAAACTACCCAATAGTTATGAAAGAATACAAATAAGAAGACACCCTATCCATATTAAAAGGTAAAATTCATCCTTGTAATCATCATCAGGCGTAAGGACTCTTGTAACAGTCATTCTGCCATTGATAAATCCATTCTGCAAACATGATAGAAATTTCTACACTAAATGGTGTTTTTCTCCTTCCTCTTTGAATTTCAAAAGTTGGAAACTTCATGAAACAATCACTTGATCTTTCAGCTCTCTGCCTTCCACTTTCTGCCTTTCCACCTTCCTCTGCGTACCTTAGAAGTCGAAACATCATGAAACGATCACTTGATCTTTCGGATTTCTACCTTCCTCTTTCTACCTTCTACTGCAGACCTCAGAAGTTGAAAACTTCATGAAACAATCACTTGATCTTTCGGATTTCCACCTTTTGTTGCAGACCTCAGAAGTTGGAAACTCCATAAAAAATTCACTTGTACTTTCTTCTTTCCACCTTCTGCTGCAGACCTTGGAAGTTAGAAACTTCATAAAAAAATCACTTGGACTTTCTGATTTCCGCCTTCTATTGTGGACCTCAGAAATTAGAAACTTCATAAAAAAATCACTTGGACTTTCATCTTTCTTCCTTATGTTGTAGACCTCGAAAGTCAAAAAAATCACGAAACAATCACTTGGACTTTCTCCTTTCCGCCTTCCGTTACGGACCTTGGAAGTCGAAAACTTCATAAAACAATCGCTTGGTCCTTTGGCTTTATACACCATTGATTCTTACGAAAAACAACCTTGACTGCCAATATTTCTTGATACAAAAATCGGACTTCGGAAAAACTTAACACTTTTCCATGTCTTTTTCTTGTTTCTCACCTTCCACCTTCTACATCTTCTTTTAAGCATCGATCTCTTTATGGCTTTAATCCTAACCGTTGATCTAAATTTTTTCATGGATTTCCAAGGAAACTTCATGACTAACATCAATCGTTGATTTTATTTGCAGATTAGATATGGACCGTTGATATTATAAGTTTGGAATTCAATGTCTAACCCTGTGGATTTAGGAAGTTGGGTTTCCTTTCAAACTTTCAAGACTTACATAGATCCATCTTCTGCACTTCTGTGAACCATCGATCTTGTTGCAGGTTAGATCTAGACCGTTAATCTTCCATTTTTATGGATGAACATTTAACTATGAATTCAAGGGTTTTTAGTTTTTGATTTGGGGTTTAAATCATTGTAAGTTACACTGATATGAATATTAACTTGATATATGTATCCATTCTTTAATTCATCATCTGAATCATGACTAACAATTAGGAACCTAACTGCGCTAAGTTGTTTTTGGGATTTAATCAAAAAATTAAGGTTTTCTCTTATGTAAAAGTATTTCAACTGCAATACTTATGGATCTATACACTAAACCAACATTGTAATATCAATCGACATTCCCAAATTGGGAAACAAAGTTAGGAAATATTGATGACATCTATACATAAAAGAAAACTTAGATAAATGCAGGAATACATGCTGCAGTTAAAAACATAGGATTAATTCCATCAATTGGAGACTCATAAATTTAAAATAATTCAATTATTGAAATCAATCCATAACAGGCCAACAATAACCAGCTCTACATAATTATGATAAGAACAAAATTTTAAGTACCATAATACTATCATTGTACATATCTCTGATAAACAACACATGGATGACGGTTCTACATAAATGCATAAACAGTATTTCCTAGATAGGTCACTACAATTTAATGATTCACATATACATCCCACTGCAACTAGAATCATTCATAAGAAAATAGAGTAGGAACCTGGAATAAACGCCGAGAAAACACAAGTGGAGAAGTTGTTCCTCCCAACCAACTCCCAAAGCATCCAATTTACTTGCTCCAAAACCCCTAAGCCTATTTACTGAACCACAAGAGAAAAATATCTTAATGCGCCATCTCTTACATTGCATAGATGTTAATCCCTGTCCAAATGCTAGCCTCCTACTGCTCATGGACATGTTATTAAATAGTATCCTTCCTAGGATTTGGTCATTTATGATCCTCCTTCTCTTCAGCAACTCAACTAGGAGTGCATACATGATTTTTGGGGATGATTCCTCCTGCATCTCTAGTTCTCACTCGGTGGTCTCATCCACTTGTCATTTCCCTATTGTGGGTGAGCGAACACTCTTTCAACAACTATTTTCACTTGTGTTCTCCTTCAGCGATTTTTATTAATAAGGAATGTTTTATTCTTGACCTCCTGTGAAAGAATAATAAAATAATAATCAAAGTATTTTCCAATAGAATTCCAAAATATTAAATCAGGTGGTATTACATACACCTCCCCTTAAAATATAACACCATCCTCACTGTTATAACCTTTGTTTTTACTCATCCAGGTCAGCCTCTTAGAATAAGCCTCGATATGCCTCCTACAGATTACTTTCCAACTCCCAAGTAGATTCTTCCAAATTAAGGTGCTTCCATTACACCTTTACCTGTCTAATGGCATGATTCCAGAGTAAAAGTTCTCTCCTATCGAGAATGCACTCTAGTCCCACTTGGAACTCTCCCTCTGGTTCCACCTGGATCACTTTCTAGTCAATCACATGAGAAACATCATGAACATATTTTTTCAATATAGAAACATGAAACACATTATGTACTTTAATAATGGGTGATAGGGCTAACTGGTATGAAACCATCCCTACTTTAGCTATAATTGCATATGGCCCACAATACGTGGGTGCCAGTTTCTTGCACTTTCCCAATATCAAGGTACTTTTCTTAAGATTTACCTTTATGTATACATGATCACCCACTTGGAACTCTCTGGGATTTGTTTTTAAGTCAACATAACTTTTTTTCCTGTACTGGGTAGTCTTTAAGTTTTGTTGTACATGTTTCACAGTTAGTGTTGGGAAAAATATTGTCTTGAATAATTCACCTAATATTTAATTATCGGCCAAGGTTGGTAATCCTAGAGTTGTTAAAAAATATATGCGAAGGTAGAGGGATTCCTAGGGTATTGTGGTAATACTTTAGTAAACAAAAGATTGAAAGGTCTTTCAAAATGAAAAACTGAGTTGAACTCCTAAGAATCCAACTTCTTAAGATAACTAAAACAAAGTACTAAGGCATAGTGGTATCAAGTTATACTACTCTACTCTATAAACAACTACTAAAATACAAAGATATGGACAGTGTAATGCCAATGAACTATTCTTTATAAGAAGGTCTATTTTACTGATAAACAACTTTTAGGAACTGGTTGTACAAAGAAGAATTTACAACAACTAGTTATGCTTTATAAAAAGCTATACATGCAACTAATAGATAGACATTAATTCCATTCTCCTTGATTATTTTGAGGGTAAGGGTTTACTCTGATTGGAACGGGAGTAGGAGACGTGTCAAAGTGACTTTCAAATGAGGTGAATAAACTAAAGGGAATGAAATCTAACTTAATCTCTAGGAAAATATGTACACTAAGAAACATCCAATTACAAGCTACAGTAAACATGATGATCTAGTTGAAAAATATAAAATAATACTAAAAGAAGGTAGACATGATTTATGAAGAAGCAAAAAACTTATAAATATTATCTAAATTCTATCCTATAGATTACTTTAATAGCTATATGATTGAGAGAAAAAATCGTATTACTATGAGCAATGTATAAGACACTTAATCTATTAATGCATTTAAGCTTAAACCTCACATGCAAAGGAACAGATCCAATCAAATATTTAATTACAAGTCAATACAATAGATCAAAACACATGACATAATATTTAGGCATAAGGTGAAAAGAAAGGAGAAATAAGGATAAGGTTTAACAAGTAGTCTAAAAAATCTCATCTAAGGTTCTTAAGAGAAAATACAATCATTACCTAACTACTACTATCAAAACAGAATCAGAAAACTAAAGAGACAAGCTCAAAACAGATTAATAATGCGCAGGGTTGAATGAAAGACTGAAGAACACGCTAAAATGAAGGTATGTATGAGAGGCAGAACAAGTTGTCTGAATGACAGTGTTTCTGAAGAAAATACTAAAAATTTAGGAAAACAATGAATCTAAATGATTTTTTTAGGACAGTTGACTCATGCATATGATAACAAAGTGTAAAGGACAAAAATGAGACCTATGTAATAATTAAATTCAATGTATAAAATAATTTAAATTCAATTCAGAATTAAAAACATCATTAGCTATTCATTAAACAAATTGTAATATAACTTTAACAGAATTCATGATAGAATGGAAAAGGACAGAATTGCATTTACTGTAATTGACTCGGAGCAATCTACTCTACTAACATGAACCGAGCAATAGACTAAAAATACTTGAAAAAGGAATTTGAAAACTAGACTATATGCAACTGGTTGCTTATCCTATGAAAGAAATTGCATTATCAACATAATCTCAAAGTCTACACTACAGGGAGTAAATAACATAAACAATTTTAATATCTAAGTTACAAAAACAAATTAGAAATAAAATTACACTACTTGCAGGAAAGGGAGAATGAAAATACACAGAAAGAAAAGGGCTCTGGTTGACTGGGGGCCCTCCCAGCAATCGAAGTGTTAACGAGTTCATGCTGTTTAAGACCAGATCATACACAACGTTCACATAACTTCCATCAAAATAAAGAAAGAGGTGTTACAGAGTTTTTAAACTGACTGATTACATATATCAACTAAAAGAGACTATAATCCTTTTTTCTCACATAACAACATCTGAATATATAACGTTTTACAATAGGGAGAGCAAGTTGACCCTTTTAGTGGTTATTTTCTGGAGCACAATGTGGAATTGAACTCAATATTAATCGGAGTTGGCGTCAAGGTGTCACACAGAGGCATCATATGAGCGCTCTTCTAGAAGGAGGCTCATGCTAACATACCGGCGCATGGTCAACAACAATTTACAGGTTGTTTCATGCTTTTAATGCTCAGGAATCAATTAACAACAATGCGTGGTTGGATCGGCGGTTTGAACGGTGAGATGGACAATGTGCTGGATATGCTTTGCGCATATCTAGGATGGATGCAATACTTTCTCATTGGTTCGCTGAAGACCATGATTTTGCAATGACAATTTCATGCATTAGGATATCATTACATATTATCGAATTTAAACAAGAAAATCATGAAATAATGCAAATAAAACATAGCTTGCATAAATTCAAAATATGACCATACTTGCTGCTGAATGGTGAACTGCATGGTAGAAAATATGCCAAAAGGTAAAAAGAAAACATGTTTAAAAAATGTAAAATATTTAGCCAAAAATGGTGACAAAATGAGGACCAACATTCCCCCAAACTGAAGGAATGCCAGGTCCCACTAGTCAAAATAAAAGATAGCATTAGGAGGGAGGCAGAGTTGCGTTAGCAGCTTCCTTTGACTTTGATGAATCAGATGGTTTCCTACCCTATGCTTTTAAAAGGGCACGCCTTGCTTACTAATTTCTCTATGACAAACTAACAGTCCTGTGGACGTCCTCCATGTTTTTAATATGTAACCGCAACTCTTTTTTCTCCTCCTGAAGATCAAAAATCAACTTAACATATCCTTCATTTTTCTTCCTTGATTGAGTCAACTCATAAGTTAACTAGTCTATTGTTGGATGCAGTGGCATAGATGGCTCTGTGGACTGTTTGGAATCTCGTGGAGGACTCATTTCCCTTGAGACTGTATCTAAATCAATAGTATAAATGGTTATTCATGGATTATATCTTGGGCAGATGCAGGAATGTTCGTTTGATCGACATCCTTTAGTAATTCGGCAGAAAAACTGGCTAATGCTAATATGGATGAATTTGGGTTGATTTTCTCTAATTCGGCCACATCATCTAAATGATCGGTCTGCACATCAGACTAAACTGCGGTCTGGGTATTGGGCTAGAGAATACACTGAACATTTTTCGCCTTTTGTTTCCTGGTACGAGGTTGTGAGAAAGGTATGAATTCGGTGGACACAGGACTAGCAGGGGTATTTTATGTAGGTGGGCTAGGTTCTGGGGTATCTTCGTCAAGGTGGACAATGTTGGGGTTTTCCTCTTCTATAGGTGAGTTTTAACTAGTCCCACAGTGAAGATGATAGGATCGTTTGTGGATATTAAGATGGGGATTAAGCACCTTGAATACAAAAGTCTCCCAAGGTTTGTTTCATTCCTTGATCTGGTCCAGGATTAAAATTTTGATCAAGCTGTGGTGGTATAAGCTACTTTTGGGGTGAAGGGTATTTTTTCAAACCAGGTTCGACATTTTTTCTAGACTTCGAAGGAAAATTAACGAAAAATTAAGTCATCTATTATTGATGAAATGGGCCAATAAACAGAGATGACAGGATTTGAAAACAGTAAACTTGCCTTCACAGGTAACTAGATGAATAATGACCATTAGCGGATTGATGTATTCAGGATTTCTCCAACTATGGTGATAACCTTTTACGCCTGTCACTCGAAATTCAAGCTTGAGGGAAAATTTATGCGATGCCTGCGGAACAAACCAGTATATGTGCCATCTCTCTCCTTCTTGGGAAAGCTTTGTTGCGCATGCAATTGATTCCTCTGTGACTTGGAAGGAAAGATGTCCTACCCTAGACATTATCCCATTGAACCCCATTGCAAAAACCAATGAGATTTCCTCATCGTATCCTTGTAGTAGATGGAGAAATGGGTTCCAACTAGAGTGGAAAAATACTTCCTGGCATTTTATGAACTCTGTCTTTTGGAACAAATCTTGGTAACTTTCCTGTTCAAATCAGTTTGGCATGGTTTAAGCAAAGGGAAGAATACAGGGTTTGTAGGAAATATGAGAGAAAGGTGGCTAAAATTCTCTACAGTGATAATGGTCAGTGAAAATGATGGAATGGGAGAAGGTTCACACTGTTTTGGTTTAAAACGTGCCGCATTCAACCTACCAAATGATCATGCAAACAGATTGGCATGCTTAGATGATCATGCCATTATGGAAATCTTCGAAACGTGTTGCATCAGAAACGCATAATTGAATGAGTTTCTAAAGTTTAGTTAGTTCAACCATGTCCAAAGTGAACTTTGGATAGGTTGAACATGTAACTTAATACGGATGTATAACCAAATTCATAACAATAGCCTTATTTCAACAAGAAGGTCGACTTATCTAATAGCTTATGTGTGAGAGAGAAAAAGAGGATAAGGGTGATGGCAAAGTCATGATGACTAGGAAGTACCTAATGGTTGTATCATATCCATATGGAGGTAAAATGAAATTGTAATAGATCTAATTTGTACTATCATGAATCAATATTAGTCATAATATCCTATGGATGTGACTCTAATGATATGACTCGGATTTTTCCCAAACAAAGTTAAGCTAATACTTAACTATAGATATGAAAATGTTATAGTTTTTATTTAGCTCATCATCTAAATTTTTATTCATACCAACATTCTACCCTTCATATGATCCTTCATTCATATTTCCCAAAAAATGAGCTTGCTGGATCAGACTGTTGATAATCATGGCTTTTCCTAGGCTACCAGGCCACAAAGAACTCATATGAAACAATTCTCTAGCGTTCTTCCTTATTCATCCAATATTTTAAAACCAGTTTTTCTATTTGCATTATCCTGCAAACACTTTGTCATTTGGAAATGAGTCTCTTATAAGTAAAAATAAAGACAGACAGTCAGTCTAATCCTCCCCCAAACCAAAGATATGGCATGTCCCCAAGCCATACAAGAAAACTAAGTAACTTCCAAAATAGATTAACAAAATTTCAATCATGTTGTTGTAATTTTGTAAAAGAGAGAAATATTAACTAATAAATGGAAAGGATTCAGATATATACATTTATCCAAAAATAACAGTGCTCAAATATGTGGATATGTAAATTTAACATATATCATGTGATGAAGATATAAGTGAAAGTACCATAGGGAAAACTAGTCATCCCTGCTTTGTTGTAAGGATATCTTGTCCTCTCAAAAATTCTTGAGCTCGCCTTTGAATTTGTAGGAGTTTATAGCTATGGTTCCCATTTCTAGGATAAGCATATCTTAGATATTGATTGAATTTAGATTGTTGGATCCAAGGCTAACTTACAGTTATTATTTAATGACATCATAAACAATAGGCCTAAACATATTTTTCTTTTAAACCATGTGCCTAGTGGTGCATTAACCAGATATCTTTTACCCGATATTACCCCGCTACCAGCATCCATATTCAATACCTCGATAGGTTTATCTTGGTACCATGTAAGCATAGCCCCACTGCTAGCGAGCCTGTTCAGTACCCCAATGAGTTTACTTTCATTTATCGAACTTCCTTGTTTTTAAGTTGTTACTTAGCATTGACCCACTACCAGCAGGCCTGTTCAGTACCTGGGAGGGTTTTCCTTGTATAAATATTTTGAGTATATGGAATTCGATTGGTACTAGAGCGTGCTAAGCCCTAGTAAACTCATGATTTATATATATTATAATTTTTTTTTCATAAAATGGCCTTAAATATAGATCATGTCAAAAGAGAATAACTCAAATATGTTCCTGGGCCTCTCAGTCTATCTTCTTTATAAAAGTTAATGCTCCCCACAAGCAGAAAACTTATCCTGAAGTGTCCTAAAAAATATTTAAGATTCAAGTTTTGATAACAAGTGTAGATGAGCTAGTAATCCATAGGTGTGAAAATTCTGAAGAACATGATAATTAAAGTAAGTCTTTTGAGCACTTGTTCAAGTAATTGGGAATGTACATGTCTGAAGCATAATGAAATCATAAAATAAGTGATTTGAAAATGATATACAAGAATTCTAAAACTTCAAAGTTAAGATATATTTTGAGTGTTTTTTTAGAGTACTTTCTTTTTCAGGTAATATCCCATGAGCTGTTCAAAGAAATAGAAAGACCCATTTATAACCAAATTTCAAAACCATTTGTTATATGATTTATTTTATTCTTGAAAACATAGAAAAAGAGTACCCTACAAAGAAATTATTAGAAATGACTCTTATTTATTCAAATAAAGATACACATACTGACATATTTACAAATGATGATGACCCACAATATTTTTAAGGATCAGAATGAGGAAGAGCCTTTGGAGAGGGAAGTCCAATGATTTCCTCTATATTGGTAGGATCCATCTTTATCCCTTTGGGAAAAACATGATGCCCCATACAAATATGCAATGCAGAGGTTTTGTTTAATGGACATTCCTATCAAGGATGTTTAGTTTTACAGTTTGGACAAAAATTGCTCTTCGTTGCTCATTCTTCTTCCTGGTTCTTCATGCAAGTTTGTTTTCTAAAGTGAGTATACCTAGAATGTTTTTTTTTGAGGTGATAATGGGGAATCCCAATGTTCTTTTCCAGGAGAAATCTTCCTTCAATCACTCATTGTTTTATTGGTTCTTTATAGGAATAGGAGATGCTACTGTGGATGTTTCAATTTTTGGGGTTACTATGTTTTATTGAATTGCCAAAGAGAGGTTTCACCTAGGCAAGATTGACAAAATTAGTGAAGTTCAACTCCTCCACTTAATAAAATTTGTATTATCTAATTTTGTGACTTAGTGGAATATTTAAGGGTTCCCAATGCTTTCTTCTTTTGAACTTAGTTAGGAATGAGGCCCTCAGGACCTCCTGCTAGGATCTCTTCTCTTTCTATGATTTCCCCCGTAAGAATCTCTTTATGTTTCCAGCAGAACTACTTCCTATAGGTGTTTTTATTTTTTATTTTTTTTCGATGCCTTTTCACTGAGTTGATGGTTGGGGTTTTATGTTTCCTATAAAAAACTTAATAAAAATTTTAACAAAAATTTACTATCTTAATGAATCTATCCTGAGAATCTCTAGGTTATCCTATGCTACCACTGCTACTGGATTTGGGGGCACCTATTATAACAAATGCACATGTTCTTATCACTCCCCTACCACCAACCTATATCTTTTGTACCTTATAGAACAACTTCTTGGCAATGGAACCAAAATGTTGGGTAAAATATTGTCTTGAATAATTCACCTAATATTTAATTATCGACAAGGGTTCGTAGGCTTAGAGTTGTTACAAAATATATGTGAACGTAGAGGGATTCCTAGGGTATTGTGGTAATACTTTAGTAAACAAAAGATTGAAGGTATTTGAAAATGAAAAATTGAGTTGAACTCCTAAGAATACAACTTCTTAAGACAATGGAAACAGAGTACTAAGGCAGAGTGGTATCAATTTATGCTACTCTACTGTATAAACAACTACTAAAGGACAAAGATATGGATAGTGTGATGACAATGAGCTATTCTTTATAAGAAATTATATTTTACTGATAAACAACTTTTAGGAACTGGTTGCACAAAGAAGAATTTACAACAACTAGTTATTCTTTCTAAAAAACTATACATGCAACTAATAGATGGACACTAATTCCATTCTCCTTTATTATTTTGAGGCTAAGGGTTTACTGTGATTGGAACAGGAGTAGGAGAAGTGTCAAAGTGACTTTCAAATGAGGTGAAGAAACTAAAGGGAATGAAATCTAACTTAATCTCTACAAAAATATGTAAACTAAGAAACGTCCAATTACAAGCTATAGTAAACATGCTGATCTACTTGCAAAAGATGAAATAATACTACAAGAAGGTAGACATGATTTATGAACAAGAAAAAAACTTATAAATATGATCTAAACTCTATCCTATAGATTCCTTTAATATCTATATGATTTAGATAACAAATTGTATTACTACGAGCAATGTATAAGACACTTAATCTATTAATTCATTTAAGCTTAAACCTCACATGCAATGGAATGAATCAAATCAAATATTTAATTACAAGTCAATACAATAGATCAAAATGGCCCGCATGGGTGTAGACTGACTGGCAAGTGCTGTGTAAATGAAGGAATGTTGTAAAGGAGGTCTCAAGTTCAAATCTCACCCAAACGTATCCGTGCCCCATGATTGCGGGTTGTGTGGATGCACCTGAAGTTATAGTGGCAGCCAATGGGAATGGACCCCATGTCATGCGAGTACCAGAACCGCCCAGTTACCAATCCCCCCCCCCCCNAAAAAATATCATATAAGGTTCTTAAGAGATAATACAATCATTACCTAACTACTACTATCAAAACAGAATTAGAAAACTAAAGAGACAAGCTCAAAACAGTATAAGAATAAGCGGGGTTGAATGAAAGACTGAAGAACAGGCTAAAATGAAGGTTTGTCTGAGAGGCAGAACATGATGTCTGAATGACAGTTTGTCTGAAGGAAATACTAAAAATTCAAGAAAACAGTGAATCTAAATGATTTGTTGAGGACAACTGACTCATGCATATGATAACAAAGTGTAAAGGATAGAAATGATACCTATGTAATAATTAAATTCAATGTATAAAATAATTTAAATTCAATTCATAATTAAAAACATCATTATCTATTCATTAAACAAACTGTAATATAACTTTAACGGAATTCATGACATAATGGAAAAGGATAGAATTGCATGTATTGTAATTGACTCAAAGCAATCTACTCTATTAACATGAACTGAGAAATAGACTAAAAATACTTCAAAAAGGAATTTAAAAAATAGACTATATGCAACCGATTGCTTATCCTATAAACAAAATTACATTATCAACATAATCTCAAAGTATATGCTACAGAGATTAAATAACATAAACAATTTTAATAACTAAGTTACAGAAACAAATTAGAAATAAAATTATACTACTTGCAGGAAAGGGAGAATGAAAATACACGGAAAGAAAAAGGCTCTAGTTGACGGGGGGCTCTCCCCACAATCAGAGTGTTAACCAGTTCATGCTGCTTAAGACCATATCATACACAATGTTCACAGAACTTCCATTAAAATAAAAAAGAGGTGTTACAGAGTTTTAAACTGACTGATTACATATATCAACTAAAAGAGACTATCATCCTTTTTTTCTCGCGTAACAGTGTCTGAATATATAACGTCATACAACAGGGCGAGCAAGTCAACCCTTTCAATGGTCGACTGCTCTTAAGATAAAGCAGTCATTATGAAAAATAATTAAACTAATAACCAACATATGATGTTTTCCTCTATCTTCATAAATATGGTTCTTTTCTGGCACGTGATGTGGCGTACGAACTCAATCTTAATCAGAGCTAGCATCAAGGTGTCACATAGAGGCATCATATGAGCGCTCTTCCAGAAGGAGGCTCATGCTAACATGTTGGCGCGTGGTCAACAACAATTTACAGGATGTTTCATGCTTTTAATGCCCAAGAATCAATTAACAGTAATGTGCGGTTGGATTGCCGGTTCAAATGGTGAAATGGACAATGTGTTGGATATGATCTACGCATATCTAGGATAAATGCAATACTTTCTCATTGGTTCACTAAAGACCATAATTCTGCAATGAAAATTTCATACATCAGGATATAATTACATATTATCAAATTTAAACAAGAAAATCATGAGATAATGCAAATAAAACATAGCTTGCATAAATTCAAAATATGACCATACCTGCTACTGAATGGAGAACTACATGGTAGAAAATATGCCAAATGGTAACAAAACATGTCTCAAATATATAAAATATTTAGCAAAAAATGGTAAAAAAATGAGGACCAACAGTTAGTTCCATATCTTCTAATAAATCAGGTCCTAACATTAATCTATCAATAGGACTGCTCCATGATATTGGAGTATTACACTTACGCCCATATAAAATTTTAAATGGACACATACCTGCAGAAACTTGGAAATTATTGTTATAAGCAAATTCAACCAAGTGTAGGTAGTCTTCCGACTTTCCTGGTTTGTCCATAACATACATTTTTAGCATGTCCTCTAGAACTTGGTTTACTCTTTCAGTCTTCCCATCTGTTTGTGGATGATATGCAGTACTAAAATTTAACTGGGTACCCAATCCTTTAAACAAGGATTTTGCAGAATTTACCTGTAAACTTCACGTCTCTATTTGAGACTATCACTTTTGGTATTCCATGTAAATTGAAAATTTCTTTCATGAATATGTTTGCAATATTAACATATTTGTAGGTAGATTTGATAGGTATAACATGAGTTGCTTTGCTTAATTTGTTAATCACAACCATGATGGAATCATGTTGTATTAAATTCTTGGGAAATCTGGTGATGAAATCCATACTGATGGTCTACTACTTCCATTCTGGAATGGGTAGTAGCTGCAACAATCTTTTTGGATGTTGATTCTCTTCTTTAACTTGCTGACATTCCAGGTAGAGAGCTAAGTATTCAGCCACTTCCTTTTTCATGTTTGTCCAAAATAAGTCATTTCTGATCATGGTAATAATTTTCTGATACCCCAAATTCCTAGAGTAGGGTCTTTTTATGCAATTCATCCATGACTTTCAATTTAATTTCTTTTGTGTTAGGTATATACAACCTAGTTTTATACAACAATAGTCCTTGTTGGTTTAGGCTAAAGTCTGTTTTTACTTGTTCTTATTCATTTTTAACAATCTTTTCTTTTAACCTCTGATATTCCTCTTCAGAATTTCCAATATTTAAAATCTAATCTCCTAGATCAGATTCATAGTTGTTGTTTGCACAAAGTAAATTCACATGACGACTTAGAGCGTATGCTACTTTATTTTATTTTCCCTTTATATGCTTTATTTCAAAGTCATACTTTCTTAGAAAGGAAAACCATCTAGCTTGTCTTGCATTTAAATTATGTTGATCAAATAGATATTTAAGGCTTATGTTGTCTTGCATAAGTAAAAAAAAATTCCCAATTAGGTAATGTGGCCATATTTTTAAGGCGTGAATTATTGCAGTGAGTTCTAGATCATGTGTCACATAATTCTTCTCATGATGTTTTAGTTTTATGGATTCATAAGCTACAACATAATTATCTTGTAGTAATACTCGACCTAACCCTTCATTGCAAGCATTGGTACATACAAAAAAATCCTTGAATGGGTTAGCAATTTTTAAGATTGGGGCAATGGTTAATAGGTGTTTTAATTTGTTAAAAATTTCCTCACACTTTTTTTTTCCACTCAATTTTTTTTCTTTTCTTTTGTAAATTTTATGGGGTAATAAATTGTTGATGTATATGTAACTTCGGAATGTATTCTTCTATGTATATTATGTATTGTAACCCGATGTTCTTCCGGGATGTTTCTATTATGTATTTGAGTTATGTGTTCATGCCCCGATGTTCCGATCGGGAGGATTAATAATGTAATCAAGTCATATCAAGTCATTAGGTAAGTCCCCACAGTTTCGGGGCACTTGAGTTATTATACACTAATTAAGGTGTAGGCTTGAGTAGTAATTATTAGGTTGAGCCTACGTGTGAAAATGCAATTCAAGTGAACGAAAGAATATAAATAGAGAGTGAGACTCTCTATTTAACACACACATCATTCACTCTTTTAAGTGAGGTGCACTTGTGGAGGAGGAAATATACTGGGACTAGAAGGCCACTGCTGTTGGGAGATCTCTTACTGTTTTGGTGCTGATTTTATCTCTAAGGAAGTTGCGGGGTTTTCTCCTTTATGGTTTCCTTGAGGAAAACTCTTTGTGTCTCATCTCTTGTGATTTTCTTATGTTTTATTGCTGTGCTTGTTATTCTCTCAGTGAAAATATCCTAAGATCATAATGCTAGCTTAATGTGATGAAAAACTAACATGGAATTAGAGCTAACCTGAGAAGAAGACATTATGCAGATACAGGAACTAGGGATTCCTAGTTTATGGATCTTCCTCCACATATTTTCAGCAAAATTAAGGTGGAACAACTCTCCTCCTTAGGGCGCATCTTTCTGTCGAAGCGGAATTTGATTCCGAGCATTTTCAGTCTTCGATGCGAAAATTAGGGCTTTCTACAGAAGATGAATTTTTTAGTGAGACTAGCATAGGGTTATTCTCCTCATAAAAACCGAAGTTTAGAGACCTGGATCAAGAAATTTGGTTGGGTAAAACTCCAGGAAAGTCAAACCCTAGTTTGACCCTGAGCTAGGAGAAACCCTAAATACTAAAACTGCTAAGTTTTGGTACAGTCGCTATATTCTGAGATTGGTGAATTCTCAGAAGCTCAAAAATTGTAGAGGATGAATATAAAATCCTGATGAATCTTGTGTCCAAAAATCTGACTCAGATTCGCTGTACTCCAAGAGATATGATCTCTCCAAGTTAGGGTTCCACCCTCTTCCAGAATTCATCCCTGAACAGGACATCTAGGGAGATCTACAATATATTGAGCTACAGAGGTCCAAATGGAATTCTTGAAGATGTTCCAGAAATGGCATAGACTTTAATTTCAGTGTTCCGAATATCAGACTCAGAATATGAACCAGTGACACATGGCATGCCGTACAACTTCGCTGTTCTGAACAATCCTGTAACAGGTCACCTTGGGAAAATGATCATAAATCCAAAATGGTGAAACAAATTCTGATGAAACTTGTGGTGTTGGATTAGGGATATGAGATTTTACCTCTGTGAGAAATTTCAGACACAGAGGAGCATTAATTTCGGAGATATCACAGAAACAGTAACATGCATTTATGCAGAAGAAATTGGAAAATTAGGGCTTCCTATTCCGGGAGCTTCCCTCCACTGTTTTCAGAAAGGGAGTACATTGGATAGCTCCATTTGAAGAGATATATCTATTTATCCAATCATATCTGAAATATTCCAAGTTTTGAAAATTAGGGTTTCTGTGACAAACCCTAGATCAACGAACTCCGGGACAAGGACAGACACCTCAAATCGGTAAGATCTAATCCTTTGCTATTTCCATTTGAGGTTCTCATTTCAATATGATATATCACATCAGATTGGTGACAATCTTGCGGAAGTTGAAAACTTCCAATCCTGGAAGTATATGATCTCTTTGAAGAAAATGGATTGGACACCTACAGGAGCATAGAGGTTCCAGTTTCAGAAGGAGACGAGGTTAGAAGCCTTTCACAAGAAGAACTTTGTCAAGGCCAAAGAAGACATCATGCTCATGCTGCAAAGGATGATGAACCATCTAGAAAGAGATCCAGATATGAAAGTGAAGATTCTTCAAGCAAGGATGAATATGTTCTGATATCAACTCTCACAGGTAACATATCTCATGGAAGTGATGAGTGGCTTATAGACAGTGGGGCTTTCAAACTTATGACGGATTCAAGGAATCCTTTGTAAGACTGTTGGAACATGAATCACCTCACAAGGTGAAACTAGGAGATGACTACCAATATCCAATAAAAGATAGTGGGGAATCTTCATACAAGCTAGACCTTGGTAAGTCTCTAACAATGAAAGAAGTATTGTTTGTTCCAGGACTCAAGAAGAACCTTCTCTCCATTTC
>LPNX010932986.1:101673-128687 GCA_001517045.1 Pseudotsuga menziesii
GCTTGACTCATAAGAAGATAAGAGAAGATGGAAGCAAATGAAGATCAAGCTCTCATCATCCAAAGAAGATCCCTCAAGCAATGAGGAATATGAAGAAATCAACTCTTGAAGAACCTCTTATCCACCTTAGCATTTGGATAAGAAACGACACGATTATGAATGAAGAAGACGATGAAGCTGAAGGCTCAAGAAGGAGTCTACTTTCGAAACAAATAAAGATAAGTATTCAATTGTCATTTCATTGTTTTGTTATGCATTTGTTTATATTCAGTTATTGTATTATGCATGATAGGATGTTTGCATTAATGGCAGTATACTACTAATATGCATGTGATGGGTAAGTAGCTCATGGTGCTATACAAATTCTCCATTACTACTTATCTAGAATGAAACCTCTTTGCTGACATATTGGATTAGTGCACAATCTCAATGTTGTCCTGGTAGAGATGGAAGGCATCTAGAAAGTTTCAGTGAGATATGGATGAATGTTGTATTGGCTAATGTAGTTGCATGATCATATATTTATGCATAAGTATTTTCCAGTATGAATATTCCATATGAAATGTTCTAACCATACAAATGCATTTGACTTATAGGAAAGATCGCATACATAATCGCCTACAAGCAAAGAAGAATGAAGACTTGTTCTGAAGAGCAAGTGACGACATTTCAAAACAAAGAATAATATGATGAATACAGTGACATCATTGATGCAGAACCTTCTAGACAAGAAGAAGTAACTAAGAAGAAATGGAAGACCAGTTCAAGAAGAATGATGTCAGGGCGTAGTATCGAGACCTAAAGAGAAGTTCATAGTTCCATCATGCAGTAGATGGAAACATCATGGGATACAAAGCAAGATTCGTAGCATGAAGATTCTCACGAAGAGAAGGCATAGTCTACGAAGAAATATTTACAGCTAATAGAAGTGAAGTCACATGACATGCATAATCATGTGTGCAAATGAAAGAAGGCCTTGTATGAGTTCAAAAGACACCCATGGGATAGCACATACATGATGAGATTGATGAATATCTTAACCTCTGCTACAAGGTTGATAGAGGATGACAAGCTCATAGATGGGTGCAAGATGAACTTTTGAAGAAGTTCAAGATAGAGGATCTTAGTATCTAGTGATCCTAGATGGATACTACTTGTCACTCCAGCACAGAATGTTTCGGTGCATAGAGTACGGAAGACAGAGGGAGTATGATGCTCTGCTTCAGAGGGAGTGATTGCAGAAGATCCTAAGGTTCGACATGGTATGACAGGATGGGAAGATTACTGATGATTCTAGGCTTTACTGAGAGTAAAGTGGATTCCAACCTTTGATCCAAGGTTGAAGGTGGAAGACCAGTGATGCTCCTGTTATGTGTCGATGCACTACTGTTATAGGTATGGAAGTGTGGCAGAGTACAGATGGGATCTTCCTTGGACAAGGGAAGTATGCAGTAGAGATCCTGAAGAGGTTCAGGATGATGGACTGCAAGGCGATGGCCACACCTATGGAATCGAACCTGAATCTATTGAGTGATGCTTCATCAGAGTCGGTTGATGCTACGATGTATCGTCAGATGATTGGGTCATTGATGTACCTGATGAACACGAGACCAGATATCTGCTTTGCTGTGAACACCTTGAGCCAGTACCTGACAGATCCAAGAAGTGTTCACTTGACTGCTGCAAAGCATATTCTGAGGTACCTGAAGGGTACAATTGATTATGGGCTCAAGTATGATTAACCTGGAAGGTTATGTTGATTCAGATTGGGTAGACAGTGCCATCGACAGGAAGAGTACTTCGGGATGCTGCTTCAGTATGGGATCAGGTGTGATCTCTTGGTTTAGTAGGAAGCAATCCGGTGTGGCACTGAGTACGGCTGAAGCAGAGTATGTCGCAGCTTGTTTAGCTAGTTGTGAGGTAGTATGGCTGCAGAAGCTACTGTCTGATATATTTGATCTCCAGTTAGATGCTACTTGTATACATTGTGACAACCAGAGTTGTGTGAAGTTGTCAGAGAATCCAGTGTTTCATGACAAGTCGAAGCATATCGAGATCAAGTATCACTATATCAGGGATATGGTGCAGAGAGGAGCAGTGAAGCTCCTGTATGTTGCGACGGAGGAACATATAGTTGATGTATTGACGAAGCCATTGGCTAGGCTGAAGTCTGAGTACTTCAGAGAGAGACTTGGTGTTCTCCAGATCGAGGCTTCCTTCCAGAGAAAGTGATGAGACCCATAGCCATTCTGACATGGTGAGAGGATTGGTTCCTTCCATGGTCAGATGTAAGGGCTGAGCCATTCTGTCATGGTGAGAGGATTGGTTCCTTCCATGTCAGATATGAGTGCTGAGATCCATAGCCATTCTGACGAGTAGGTCAGATATAAGGGCTGACCCATTCTAACATGGTGGTAGGGTTGCTCCCTTCCATGTCAAATATGAGTGCTGGCCATTCTGTCGAGTAGGAAATATGTAATCGAAATTGCCATTCTAGGAATGGAGGCACCTGGTCAGTTACCAGGAACACTCAGTGTAAGAACCGAGTAGCCATTCTGATGTGATAGAGGGATGTGTTCCCACTTGATCAGATGTAAGGGCTGAACCATTCTGTTCATGGCTAAAAGATTAAGTTCCTTCCATGTCAGATGTGAGTGTTGGCCATTCCGACGAGCAGGTCGGATGTAAGGGAAACTGCCATTCTCTAGGAGAATGGAGGTGCCTGGTCAGTTACCAGGTATCTCAGTCGAGGAGGACTGGGGGCCATTCTGATATGATTGCTGGGATGTGTTCCCCTCATGATCAGATATGAGTGCGTGCCCTTCCATCATTGTGAGCAGGATGTATTCCCGCCTGGATGGATGTAAGTGCTGAGCCTTGTCACAGACGATAGTAGGTGTGTCCTATCATGCTGGTGACTGTAAGTGCTGTGCAATTTCACAGATGATAGTAGGTGTGTCCTATCATGCTGGTGATTGTAAGTGCAGTTCCTTTTCACAGATGGTAGTAGGTGTGTCCTACCATGATGGTGATTGTAAGTGCAGAGCCTTTTCACATATGGTAGTAGGTGTATCCTACCATGCTGGTGATTGTAAGTGCCGAGCCTTTCCACAGATGGTAGTAGGTGTGTCCTACCATGCTGGTGGATGTGAGCGCTGTGACTTTCCACAGATGATAGTAGGTGTGTCCTATCATGCTGGTGGTTGTAAGTGCTGAGCCATTTCATAGATGATAGTAGGTGTGTCCTATCATGCTGGTGAATGTGAGTGCTGGGCCTTTCTGATGGGATTGTAGTTTACTACATGATCAGATGTGAGTGTTGGGCGTGCCTTTCTGATGAGCAGGTCAGATGTAAGTGCTGGGTGAAGACCTACATGAGGGTAGGCCTACAACCAGCATGAAAAAGGGCTGGCTCTGTAGAAATTCCTATGACGAGAAGAATCATGAGATAGCACCAGTGTTGATCCAGATTGAGTGATGATCCAGATCCAGTAATGATGCTCCAGCAGTGATGATCCAGATCGAGAGATGATCCAGATCCAGATCCAGATAGAGTGATGATCCAGATCTAGTCCAGTGATGTTGATCCATATTGAGAGATGATCTAGATCCAGTGATGATGTTCGATGATGATCTAGATCGAGAGATTATCCAGATCCAGTGATGATGATCTAGATCGAGAGATGATCCAGATCCAGTGATGATGATCCAGATCGAGAGATGATCCAGATCCAAAGATGACTTGAAGACAAAGATGGCTTGAATACAAGATGATCCAGCTGATACAAAGAAGAAGACCAGTGCTGAAAATTGTGTCGAAAGAATACCTTCCTAGTTAAGAGGGAGTGTTGATGTATATGTAACTTCGGAATGTATTCTTCTATGTATCTTATGTATTGTAACCCGATGTTATTCCAGGATGTTTCTATTATGTATTTGAGTCATGTGGTCATGCCCCGATGTTCCGATCGGGAGGATTAATAATGTAATCAAGTCATATCAAGTCATTAGGTAATTCCCCACAGTTTCGGGGCACTTGAGTTATTATACACTAATTAAGGTGTAGGCTCGAGTAATAATTATTAGGTTGAGCCTACGTGTGAAAATGCAATTCAAGTGAACGAAAGAATATAAATAGAGAGTGAGACTCTCTATTTAACACACACATCATTCACTCTTTTAAGTGAGGCGCACTTGTGGAGGAGGAAATATACTGGGACTAGAAGGCCACTGCTGTTGGGAGATCTCTTACTGTTTTGGTGTTGATTTTATCTCTAAGGAAGTTGCGGGGTTTTCTCCTTTATGGTTTCCCCGAGGAAAACTCTTTGTGTCTCTTGTCTCTTGTGATTTGATTATGTTTTATTGTTGTGCTTGTTATTCTCTCAGTGAAAATATCCTAAGATCATAATGCTAGCTTAATGTGATGAAAAACTAACATAAATATTAGAAAATCCTTCTATGAAAATTCTATAGTATCCAGTAATTCCCATAAATAATCTGATGTCAAATACATTTTTAGGAACCGACCATTACATGATGGCCTTTATATTTTCTGGGTTGACTAAGATTCCATCCTTGGACACTACGTGTTTAAGGTATTGAATCTTGTCTTTGAAAAAGTCACACTTACTAAACTTTGCATAAAATTGTTGTTCTCTTAACACTTGCAAGACTATTTTTAGATGTTCTTTATGTTCTTGTTCATTCTTAGAGTAGATGAATATGTCGTCAATGAAGACAACCACAAATTTATCCATATAGATACTTAAGATGAAGTTCATTAAACACATGAACGCAGTAGCTGTCCTTATCAAACCAAAGGGCATCATGACAAACTCATAGTGACCGTAATGAGTCCTAAATGTTGTTTTAAAAATGTCTTCATCATTTATTCACACTTGACGATAAATCGTCCTTAAATCTATCTTTGAAAAGATAGTTTCCCCACGGAACTAATCGAACAGTTCATCTATCGGGGGAAGCGGGTATCATTTTTTAATAGTCATTTTATTTAGTTGCTTGTAATCTATACATAATCTTAGTGTACCATCTTTATTTTTCACAAACAAGACCGATGTTTCCCAGGGATACACACTTGGTCGAATGTACTTTTTATCAATTAGTTCTTGTAACTACAATTTTAGTTATGTGAGTTCAATTATTTTCATTCAATGTGGAGCTTTCGATCCTAGTACTACTCCAGGTATCAGACTAATTTTGAAGTCTATATCCCTTTCTGGAGGAAGTCTGGGGACTTCTTCCAGGAAAATATATTTGAACTCCTTTAAAACAAGTATGTCTTCTAGTTTAGGTTTTATATTAGTTTCCTTATCATTCATTATATATACTGCAAATACCTTACATCCCTTTCTTACTGATCTCTTCTTTTGCAGAGAAGAGATTTCTCTGATGGTTACCTTTCTAGGAATTCATTTCACTTTTATATTATTTCCATTATTATCAATACATGTAAATGTTTTGTCAAAAAAATTTAGAAAAAAATTATGCTCTTCAAGCCAATCCATTCCTATCAATAGATCATAAGATCCTAAAGGCAATATATTTACATTCACATGTGTAAGGAAATCATTCAACATTATCTCGCAATTTCTAACAATACTAGTAACCTTTTTTTTGTACCTGTGGCTAACTGTAATAGCCAAGACTTAACAATTTTTTAAGGTACCAAATTGCATAAATCAACTACTCTAGGTGAAATATAACTCAGGATTGCACCTAGATCAATTAAGACATAGATAGGTTGATTGTTTATCATACCTTCAATTTTGACCATGGAAGTTTGGTGTTCTGATTGTCGATTTCTAGTGCAACATAGATTATGGGCATGATCTTGACCATATCCCCAACTATCATTGCTTCCTATATAGAATGGACATTAAACTTATGTTTCCTTGCTTAACAGTCTTTAAAGTAGTGTGGCTCTCCACACTCCCAACATTTTAAGATTTCTTTTGTGCTGGGTTTTTATTAGGAACAGTTGAGGGTACTACAAAATATTGAGGTCTAAAACCTTTTTAATTATTACCTTGATACCCTCTGTGATGATTTCCCTTGTTTTTATTGAACTTATTTTGTTTTCCTTTAGAATCAAAATTACTTGGCCTTTGATTCTTCCAAGCTGGTATACTTCCTCTTTTATTTTTGTTTTGATCAAAACATAAGTTATCCTTCCTCATTTCGTCCTCCAAAGTATTTGAATTGTCATATTCAATCCGTTCTTTAAACATGAGGGGCAGAAAGCTAAGGAAACGTTGTATATTTGGCTTCTCATCAATTATGTAGGGGACATAGAAAAGTATTATTAAGAACTTACTATAGATTTCTTTCATTGTCATGGCCCCTAGACTTAGTTCATAAAAATCCTTGGTTTTTTCTTCATAATACTGTTCATATAAATATTTTCTTTTAAACAGGTTCTTAAACATTTTCCAGGCTACATACTTTTTTTATACCATTAAATTTCTTTATATCTTGCCACCAAATATATTCCTTTCCAGTCAGATTATAAATGGCCATCTTTGCTTTCAACTCATCTAAGTAATTATATATCTGGAAGTATTTTTTCACACCATATAACTAGGCCTCTGTCTCCTCGCCCTTCTCAATTTCCCCATTAAACATGGCTAGTTTTATTTTTTTGAACTCCCCGAAGATTTCCTCATAGGGTCTGTACTTTTTATTCTTTTTATTTTCATCGCTGCTTTCGCTTGACTCATGAGTTTTTCTATGATGTTTAACTAACTCTTCACTTAAAGTGTCAAAGTTATGGCTAGAAAATTCTAGCTTCCTACTCTTATGTTTATTGCATAGGGCAGTTTTAGGCAGTTCCTGATCAAAATCCTTATTTTTATCTTTTTCTTCATTATGGATTTTTGCTAACATGATAGTGTTCAGTTCTTCTTGAGCCTTCAGAATTCACTCAATATATTCCTTAACATTTCTTAATTTAGATCTTAGTTCATTCACAGTCCTTTTTAATTCATATTTATTGTCCTAGCTTTCATTTAGATCTACCCATAACTCTCCATCCCTTAGATTACCATCTTCATTTAAAGGTTGTTTCAGGTGACATTCCTCTTCTATAGACATTCCCATGTCTGCCATATTTCCTGCAAAATTATTTGTACTTCTCTTTGTTGTGTAAGAGAATTTTCAAGAAAAAATAAACATGAGTTAGTTTGTTGTTTTCTATAGCAGTTTTGTGTTGAGCCTATTTAGGCCTAGTGCTGAAACCATGCTCTGATACCATATGTAACATAACTCAAAAATAAAATAAAAAAATATCTAAATCCATATATCTGCAGATACATTAATAAAATACCAACTGATATGAAAGAATACAAATAAAAAGACACCCTGGCCATAATAAAAGGACAAATTCCTCCTTGTATAATCATCCTCACATGTAAGGACCCCTGTAACAGTCGTTCCACCTTTGATAGATCCATTTTGTAACCACAATAGACATTTCCACACTAAACTGAGTTTTCTAACTTCCACTTTCCACCTTCCATTGTGGATCTCAGAAATCGAAAACTTCACGAAACAATCACTTGCTCTTTCGCCTCTTTGCCTTCCTCTTTCCTCCTTTCTGCCTTCTTCTTTCCACCTTCCACTGCGGACCTCAAAAGATGGAACTTCATGAAATGATCACTTGATATTTCATATTTCTGCTTTTTTCTTATCACCTTCTGTTGCGGACCTCGAAAGTCAGAACTTCATGAAATGATCACTTGATATTTCATATTTTCTCCTTCTCCTGTGGCCTCAGAAGTCGGAAAATTCATGAAACTATAAATCCATCTTTTGTATTTTCGCCTTCCGCTGTGGACCTCGAAATTCAAAAAATTCATAAAACAATCACTTGGATTGTCTGCTTTCTACCTTCTGGTTTTCACCTTCCGCTATCGACCTCCGAAGTCGAAAACTTCACAAAACAATCTCTTGGACTTTGTGCTTTCTTCCTTTCATTGTGGACCTCAAAACTCGGAAACTTCATAAAACAATCACTTGGACTTTCAGCTTTTTTCCTTCTACTTTCCTCCTTCCGTTGCAGGCCTTGGAAGTTGGAAATTTCATAAAACAATCACTTGGAATTTCTCCTTTCCACCTTCTGCTACAGACCTCGGAAGTCAGAAACTATATAAAACAATCACTTGGTCCTTCAGCTTTCTGCATCGTTGATCCTTGCGGAAAACAACCTTGACCGTCGATATTTCTTGATATGGAAATTAGACTTTGGAAAAACATAAGACTTTTCCTTGTCTTTTTCCTATTTCCTGCCTTCTTCCTTTCGCAGATTCTTTTAACCATCGATCTCTTTATAGCTTTAATCCTGACCATTGATTTGAATTCTTATATGGATTCCCAATGAAACTTCGTGACTAACATCAGCTGTTGATCTGCTTTGCAGAGTAGATCTAGACTGTTCATGTTCTAAGTTTGGAAATCAACATGCAACCTTGTAGATTGTGGAATTCAAGTTGCCTTTCAACTCTTCAGGAATTTCACAGATACGGCTCCTGCACTTTTGGTAACCATCAATCGTGTTGCGTGTTAGATTTGGACCGTTAATCTTCTAGTTTTGTGGAGAAACGTTTAACTGTGAATTCAATAGTTTCTAGTTTTTATTTGGGGTTTAAATCATTGTAAGTTAACACTTATCTGAAGATTAACTTGATGTCTATATCCATTCTTTAATTCGTCATCTTAATCATGACTAACAATCAGGAACCTAACTACGCTAAGTTTCTTTTGGGATTTAATCAATAAAATTAAGGTTTTCTCTTATGCAAAAGTATTTCAACTACATTTCTTACTTATCTATACTCTAAAGAAAAATTATCATCTGAATTGACATTCCCATCTCACGAAACAAAGTTAGGAAAGATTGACGAGATCGATACATACAAGAAAACTTAGATAAATGTAGGAATACGTGCTATAGTTAAAAACATAGGATTCATTCCATTAATTGCAGACTCATAAATTTAAAATCATTCAAGTATTGAAACCGGTCCATAACAAACCAAAAATATGCAGCTTTGCAGAATTATGCTCAGAACAAAGTTTTGATTAGTATAATACTATCATTGTACAGATACGTGATAAAAAAAACATGGATGATGGTTCTACATAAATGCATAAACATTATTTCTTGGATAGGTAACTGCAATTTAATGATTCACATATACATCCTACTACAACTAGAATCATTCATAAGAAAACATAGTAGGAACCTGGCACCAGCGCTGGGAAAACACAAGTGGATAAGTTGTTCCTCCCAACCAACTCCCAAAGCAACCAATTTACTTGCTCCAAAACCCCCAAGCCTTTTTGCTGAACCAAATGAGAAAAATATCCTAATGCGCCATATTTTGCATTACACAGATGTTAATCCCTGTTCAAATGCTAGCCTCATGTTTCTCATGGACATACTATTAAATAGTATTTTTCCTAGGACATGGTCATTTATGAGCCTCCGACTCTTCAGCAACTCAACTAGGAGTGTATATCTGATTTTTGGGGATGATGTTAGGATTATTAATCCTCCCTTGACCATATTGTCTATTAGATTATTTAGCCTAACTTAGGAACCTTAATTAATTAATTGGGTCCACTAGTACCATTGGGTCCACTTGGCCTAATGGGGTCACATGTACTGTTACTAGAGTATGGGGAACATTGCTAGAGGTTAACTCCCACTTAGTGCATGTGCATGCATCCATTTAGGCACCTCCTAGACCAATCCATACATTTTAGGAGCCACTGGGAGTCATGACACCAACCTCCTTCAGTTAGTTGGAATTGTAACTAGTTAGTCTTAGTTAGCCCCTAGTTACTTTTAGTTAGCTCACAATGAGTTAGCTAGTGCTAGTTATGCATGGCTAATGCATGGATGCATGTGGAGTAGGCTCCTTTTCCCACCTACCACACTTAGTTTCACTGAGTTAACTAGCTACCACTGATTGATTGAGTTCTTGGACATCTGGGAGTTGATATATTGGACTCGGATATTGATTGAGACACCATGAGTTAGATGGTCACTTAGATACAGTCAGATCCAATGGATAAATTGGAATTTATACCTAATTAATTCGAATTATTTTCCTATGTAAACTATTGTAACACCAAATTTTATAATTGTGAAGGATACTGTAAATTCCTAAGCAATACTCATTTGTTTCCTGTGTGGTTTGTTTTGTTCAATTTGTATCTTCATTCTCCATTTACTACAAACATTATTAGAACTATCTGCTTGAATATCTAAATGGAATTCAAATTCTAATATGGTATTAGAGACTTCTCAGGAAGGTTTCATGCTTGTTTCTCCCCATTGAACGTCAGAAGTAGTTGGGTTTCCATAGAATTCCCCTATGATGATTTGTTAGATCTTGATTTATTCAGAGCAATAGAGAGGGTGTGATGGAACCTGAAAATATGTTCATGTTGAGAGGAAAAGTATGATTCTAGCAGTTCAAATATGTTTTAGTGTTTTGCAGTGATATTTTACAGGTTCAACTTCATATGGATTCGATATTATCAGTTCCTCTTCTTACTCCATCCACAAAATATTCAAAATGGAAGTTGAAGATGGTTGCATATATGAAGGGACAAGGTCTCTATGAGGTACCTATTGGGCTTGGTAAATATTATTATAAAGATGAAAATGAATGGCTAAATGACGGTGATAGATCTTTTGGAACAACAGGCATGGCTTTTTGGAAGTCTCCAAGCTTGCGCTACCTTATTGAGTCTGCAGAATACCCAAAGGATCTCTAGATAGAAAATTTGGGAAGCACAATGAGGATGTTTATAGAAATTTAGGGATCAGATTCAGAACCACAATATTTCTTTACTCAAAATTATCGGCCTCTACTCTCTTTGATGAAGTTGTTCAAGATGAAGAAGAAGCATAATATTCCTCACAGTCAATTTGAATTGAAGAAAGTCTCCTTGGGCTAACTCCTTTTCCTGCTGCTATGGAAG
Organism: Pseudotsuga menziesii; assembly: GCA_001517045.1. Taxonomy (NCBI): domain Eukaryota; kingdom Viridiplantae; phylum Streptophyta; class Pinopsida; order Pinales; family Pinaceae; genus Pseudotsuga; species Pseudotsuga menziesii. The sequence continues at coordinate 112,684 of LPNX010932986.1, forward strand.
TGTATGAGATCTCTGATATCTCATCTCCTCACATGGATGATCTAGAAGAGGACATTTGAATCTCTTTTTTTTAATAAAATATCTCCCATTCTATGCTAAAATTCTCCATTGATTCTTCTATTATAAATTTTGTGCATAGTTTACTGGTGACTTCTCCAATAAAGGGTGAGGAATTCGATTTCTATTTCTCTCATGGATTTTCTGATATTATATTTTGTAAATATTTGGATATTTTGGAAATAATTTCAGGTTGTAGGAGTGATCCATTCACTCTCATTGATCTTGAGCTTCTAGCAAATTTCTACATGATTGCATGCACCAATATACATAGTTTTGAAGAAGGAGAAAATTGTGCATCTACCATCTCAGTGGAGAAAAATATTAGATATGATATGAAAGTTATTGGATATGATATGATATTATTTGGACCTATGTTGATGGGCATATGTGACTATGCACGCAACGGGGGAAGACAACCCAGACCGGGATCCTTAAAGCAGGCTCCAAGCTGTTTGGGATGGTTGTTCCCGATAGGTTTAAAGGCTCTGTTAGCCTAAAAGTCTATGAATAAAACTAAGCTATTATTCTGGTTAATTAAATCTACAAAATACCTACGTATGTACAAATTAAACTAGTTAATCTGATTACTAATGAATTAATAATATTACTAAATTAATCTATGAATTAAATCTACTTAATCAATTTAACTTATAATATAATAATCAAAAATTAATTGAATATTAACATGTTAAATGAATTACAAAAATGCATTATAAACATATATACATGTTCATGAAAACAGAAAATTACTTGCCATTGATGTAAATACAACGTTCTGGCTCAAAAGATTTTTTTTTTTAAATAAAAGAAAAGCTACTATTAATCTATTCTAAACAATGTTATCCCGATCGAGAGCGAAGAGAATAATAACTTATAATCAAATTCTGCCAATGGAACTACTGCATGAATACTCTTGAAAATATTAAAAGAAATTCAGATATTAACAAGACCACACAGTAATCACAATATATCACATATGTTATGATGTCAATCATCAAGTTCATAGCATGACATATCAGCAAAATCAAAACAATATAAGTTGATCACTATACATGATATATCTGCATGATTCTTTAAAGAAACCATAACAAACATAAATAATGTGGGAAAAACAACAAAACCAAGTGGTACCATGAAAATATATGCAAAGTAGAAATACTGTAATCATATATAAGTATCACCAGTTTAAAATATTGCAGCTGCTGACAGCAAACTGCCTCCAGCCACAGGTAGATCAAACAGCAGTCTTGTCTTCGCCTTTCCCAAGCTATCGACCTCAAAGAATCCTCGCTGGAAGCATCTCAATCAGAACATCAAGAAAAAAACCTGGCTGGCCTGTTCAATGCAACTCCCAGTCTACTCTTTGTACTGTGAAAGAGAAATCTCCCACCATCCTCTGAGCCCTCCCTCTCTCAATCAAATTCCAGTTTGCTTAAATAAACACAGATCAGAAAAAATGAAATCCAAATTGAGCTTTGCTCTGGCGAATTTCTGGAAAGACCCGTTTCTTTGCCGGCCGCAACTGCAAAAATCGTGTTCAGAGGATCCCAAAAATATCTAAGAATCCATCACTTTCTGGGGAAATCTCTCGAAGTAAAGATAAATGGGCCCGTTCTATAGGAAACCCATGTGGCGGATTTTTGAGACCTGTCTCCATTTATGAGCAATGAAGCCCGAAAAAATGCCTTCCTGTTTGGTACGCATTTTGGTAACTATATGCTCCTTATTTTATTAAGCTGCATAAAAATGATCCAATCGCTCACATAAAGAGATGAAAGACTTGTAAAAATAATCTAATAAAAGGACATAATAAGAAAATGAAAGTAAAATCATCTCCCTTTCCCATGTTTTCATGAAATTTGTTTGTAAAGCATTTACAACATAATCCGATCGTGGCATCCAGAATTGATCTCCCTCTATCAGTTTTTTTTAACAGAAATATATTTTTATCGATGAGCACCTAAAACCAGCGCGATCAGGTAGAGAAGATCACTGTGATCCCTTCGGTTTTTCTGGCACCTCCTTCATATATGTGATGGCGTTGATATTGATGGTCTTCGTTGGTCAGCATGTGGCGTTAATAGGGTTTATGTCTTCAATTCTTACTAACGAAAATGAAACTTTACGGCAGAAAATATCGCAACATGGCAACATCTTCCTTCCTCAAACTTAGTGATTTTGGTTAATGGCATCATTACGAGGTGATTCTCATTAAAATTTTGAAGATATCACTGCAATCAAATAACTTGGTAACCATTTCTAGAGTTCAGTTAGCAAGATTGTCTTCTAACGCTGGCGATCTATTGGGGATAAGTGACAAACGACGGTTCCGTTATTTCTTCAATGCTGGCGATCTGGTGGAAATAATCTCAATGCGTTGGCATGAATCCAACTGTGTTGGCGTTTTCAAAATGCATATAAATTTTTAAACCAAACATAACTAAATGTGAAAACATAATTTCAATCCACACGTGGCATTATTCCTTTCAATTATTGCATGTCAGAGTTTTGATGATATTCATCTTTGTGACAAATGATCTACCTTAAACTCGAAATGAAGCATCTTGACGTTGCAATTTCATGTTGTAACAGATTTAGGTTGAAGTGATCCAAGCCCCAATCACCATTCCCTTTTTTAACGTTGAATTAATCATGATTTCCCTTTGAAGACACATTAACCAATGATTAAACAAAACCGTTAATGAATATTTTTATGTGTCAAGGTGACTAAAGAGTCATTAAAATGTTTAACATTTCTAAAGTCCTTTATAAAGTTCATGTTGATTCCTGGTTTGAGATAATGGTATTTTTGCAAATATGATAGAATTAGAATAAAGTGTCAATTATACCTAATATTCTAGGTAAATATAAAAAAGATCAAAGAACTTTATTTATACATTATATTTATACAAAATAATTAAAAGATTTATTTATTTTGTATAAAAAAAAAAAAGTTTATTAATTGAAAAGATACTTATTTGATCTTTATTTATTCAACACTTTTAATAATGTAGCAAAAATAATAGGATAGGCTTAGTAATATATCTTTCAAACTCTTAATCTTGAATGCATGGTTTTATCCTCCAATATCCATTGTTTCATGAATCAAAATTACCAAGTTGAATAATTGAATCAAAATTATCCATTTATAAGGTGCTAAAAATACAATAATCAGCCTTCCAATTTCAAAACCTTATCAATATTTATGATAACAAAATCACATAATAAAATCAAATGACAAATATTTGGATAAGATTTCAAGATTAGGTTATGAAAAATTATTAACACTTATCCCTTGATTTTCAATGCAAATCCACCTAAAATAATAATTTCAAAGTAGTGATTTTGTCAACAAATCCATAGTTCGCAAAGGTTTTCCTTAAAAACATTTAATTTCATTGTTTCAGTAGCTTCAGGAATGTTACCATTTCAGTAGCTGTCAATTCTTTAGGTTTGCTATATGAAATTCAAACATTTCATCAAAACAAAATACAATTTTGTTTGATGAAATAATGTTTTTTAAGGCTGTTGAGTAGGGGCACAACAACCTGATATGATATTAATTGGTTCAATATTTCAGGTTCATGATCTTTTAGTACTTCTTGTATTTTTTCTCATCAATTTTGGTGTGAAGAAACAAGTATCGCAAGTCTCCTTCAGAATTGCTGCTGGGGATTTGGTTTCATTCCACACTTTTGGATATGATATGGAATTATTTGGATCTAATGTGACATTATTTGGGTCCAATATGATATTAATTGGTTCAATATTTCAGGTTCATGGGCTTTCAGTACTACTTGTAGCTTGTTTCATCATTTTTGGTGTGACAAATCAAGTACCGCAAGTCTCCTTTAAAATTGTTGCCAGGGATTTGATTTCACTTCATAGTTTTGGATCTGATATGAACCTATTTGGATCTGATTTATTTTTTGATATGATAATATTTGGTTCAGGTTTTAAGATTCAATATCTTATAGTGTTTCTTGTAATAGGTTTCATCAATTTTGGTGTGACAAATCAAGCACCGCAAGTCTCCATCAATTTTGCTATTGAGCATTCGATGTTAGTTTTCTCTTATGAGTTTGATGATATTATATTTTGTGAAATATTGGTTATTGATTAATATACATCATACTATGGAGCTCAATCATTCACTCTCCATAGTCCCAGGGATTCTCTACCTACTTTTTTGATCACATGCTCATCTCCTCACAGAACTAGTAAAGTTGGAGACATTCTGCATCCACCTGGACACTTGCTCCTAACACTTGGGGATGATTTTACCATGCATGGTTTGATGTTAAATACTGAAATATATCATATACTTGGTTGTTCCTAACATGGTTTTAATTCTCAAGCACCTTTTCTCTCTCATCAATTGATTTCAGCTTCTCTACATGGGTCTAGTTTTCATCCTGCAACTGTCTATATTCCTGATTCAATTGAGCATATTATTCTTCATCCAAAGAGCAAGATTCCTCCATACATAAGAATTTTTTTTTGGATTCATGGGTTCAGCTGAATAGAAGAACCAAGATACTACTACTGCATAGTTCTGCAAATAGCAGCAAAAAAGTTTCACAAGTTTTTTCAAAATTTGTATTTCTGCTTATTTTGAGGGGCGGGGGGTTCCCATGAGGGTTTCCCCTATTTAATCGATTGTATTAAGTAGCATTTTTATTCCTATATTTTACATTGTATTTGGGTGAACTATGGTCTTGTTACTAGGGCCCACAATTTTCCAAGTTAGGATTCAGGGGGGTGTTACGATTATTAATCCTCCCTTGACCATACTGTCTATTAGATTATTTATCCCAACTTAGGAACCTTAATTGATTAATTGAGTCCACTTGGCCTAATGGGGCCACATGTACCAGTTACTAGAGTGTGGGGGGAATTTCTAGAGGTTAAATTCCACTTAATGCATGTGCATGCATCAGTTTGGGCTCCTCCTAGACCAATCTCTACATTTTAGGAGCCACTGGGAGTCCTGGCACCAACCTCCTTCAGTTAGTTGGAGTTGGAACTAGTTAGTCTTAGTTATCCCTTAGTTAGTTCACAATCAGTTAGCTAGCACTAGTTATGCATGGATAATGTGTAACACCCCATTTTTGACCACATTTGCAATTAAATAATATGATGTAAATAATCATGGTGTGGAGCTGAAGGAAAAATCCCCACCATTGATTTAGTGTTTATGTTTCGACGATTAAGATTTAGGCCAATGGTGTTTTTATGCTAGTTGGATGTTATAAGTTTGGACATCATGTTAATTTGATATTTTTAATTAAAATCCTATAGCCAGCTATTTCAATGCAACAAAATGAGATGGGTGCATGATTTTTCCTAAGGATAAGGGGGCAATTGGAAGAGTGGGAAGAAATTCGAAATGAGCAAAGCAACATTTCTGGAAAAATATTTTTTTAATTTTCTTGGGAAAGAAAACACCCAAAAAAATAATTTCCTTTCCCTCATGCAATAGCGTTTCACCTTCCCCTCACAATTTGGACTATGTTGAAAGTTTTGGCAAGGGGATTCGGGAATTTGCACAACAAGCAAAACCACTTTGAGTCTTGATCCTTCACGAATTTTCCTATTCTGTGAATTGTTTTCCTTTTTATGATTTTCCTATTTGTTATTTGTTTCCTGAATGCGAATGCCTAGAATCTGATTTGTTTTTTTGAATTGAATGACCAAGAAACAATTTCATTTTTGGTAATTGCAGTAGTCGGTCTGGCTCAGGCAATGCTTAGAAATTCATAATTGATGTGTGTGTGTGTATTCCTTGGCTTCTGTTACATTTTGTTAATCCCAGAACTGAGATATCTGTGTGTACATCCTCATTTGACATCTGAACTGATTTGGGGAATGGAAGTGGAGCTTGGACTTGCTTGATAAACCTAGTGTGTGAAGGAACCTCACAGACCAATCTAGAGGGTTGGTTTTCTTCTTTGCATACCTTGAATAGCACTGGAAGGGAAAGAATGGTCTGAGGGAATGTGTATAAGAGAAGGGGATGCTTCCTTGTGTTGGGTGTGCAAATGTTTAGAAGTTAGGCTAGATCTGGTGTAGGTGTCCATAGCTTTAAGATTGAGATCACTAGCTTAGTAGTCAGTCTTTCCACCTCCTTGGCAGCCTAATAAACCCAACTGGAAGGATGTCTTGAATGGTAGCCTAATAAACCCATCTATTGACTTGGTTGTGTCTCATGTGAATTTTGGCTAAGTGTAAACCACTTCCTGTGTAAGCCTAATAAACCCAATTGGAAGGATGGCTTGGCTTGGTTGGTAGCCTGATAAACCCATCTGTTGGCTTGGTTGTGACTTGTATAAACTTTGGATATGTATAAATCATTTCCTGTGTAAGACTGATAAACCCAATTGTGTTGGCTTGGATGAGTTTTATTGTATCCTTGGCTATGGGGAAGTATTCTAGTGTTGCTTATTCCTTCGGGAAATCATTCCCAGCTCGGGGGTGGTAGTGTTGCTGAGAGATTGATGAACACACTTGCCTATGGTTGGGTGGAACGTTGCAGTGACATAGTGGATTGCGGGACAAGATTCTAATAAAAATAAGTATTTCTTGTGTGTCAATCCCTGCAACTGTACTTTTTTATAAATGAATATGAATATGATGAATTCTTGAATGGAATGTATTTGATGCAGATGTATATTTCATGAATGATGTATATGTGTATGTAATTTTATTTCAATGAATTTTCTAAGTTGTTATGAAGTTAGATCGACCAGATTGGTGATGGCCTGGATGTTGGAAATCAATTTTATACTTAAAAATTTTCATTAGCAGATTGAAATTTTGTAGATTTAACCATTCCCCAACTTGCAGGATGCGGCATGTAGAAAATTGCTTTAGAAATTTCGATCTCCACATTTTCCCTTCCACATTTTCCTTTTAGCAACTTGCGGGATGCGGGATGCGGGATGCGGAATGTGGGAAAGTCATTTTGCAAAATCTTCTTTCTGCAATTACGGGATGTGGGATGCAGAAAAGTTATTTGAAAATTTTGATCTTCGCATTTCCATTCCGCATTTTTCTTTCCATAATTTTCGAGATGCGAGATGGGGAAATGTTGTTTGGAGAAATATGCTTTCCACAATTTCCCTTCCTCAATTCATGGGATGCAGGATCTGAAAATGACTTATGGTAAATTTTGATTTCCACAACTTCGATCTCCATAATGGCCATTCCACATGCAGGATGCAGGGTGTGAGAGTGAAATTTTGATATGTTTTTCAATTCCGCAAGTGAAGCTATCTGCACCATTGACTTTATATGGGATGATTCTCCACCGTTAAATATCTCTATGATTGGGAAGATAAAGAATTAATACACAATATGGATCAGAATGTTAGAAGGAGGGAAATTCTCGCTTGTGTAGATCTTAAAAAAAAAATTAGGACTTATCGTACGAATGGAGAATCAGAGATAGGTAACTCGGGTAGAATATTTGGGTCACATTCTCTCCTACGGGGCGGGAGGGGACATGAAAGTGTGGTATTAGAGCTGCTGGTTGCACCGTTAGTCCTGGATGGGCTGGAAAGAAAAGTGGTTACAGTATTGGGCACGATGGGCCGAGTTGGACAGTTATAGAGCTGTTGGTTAATAGTTCCAACATATTGTTGGCCGCATAATAGAGAAAAAATACCATGGGAAGTGTGTAAGTAATATTTGTTTTGATTATATCTAATAGTTTTGTTATCTAACACATTTTTGCAGAATTATAGTCACCTTAAGAAAGGGAAATGTGATTTTGAATAGTTTGTTCAACCATGAGGACAGATGATATGAATGATTATGCACGGGACCCCAATGCGCACGAGGAATATGCTATGGGGGGGAATGTCAGAATTGGAAATGCTGAGACAAATTCTAATGGGAGAGGGTTTCAATATACTCCCCCAAACTTTGCAGCCACCATGAGAAGCCTTAGGGTGGAGATACAGAGCTAGACAACAAACAACAAAATATTGATTAAGGCTCAGGAGGAGCAATGATCCATATTTATGAAGGAACACAATCGAATACACAAATAAACATAAAAACAAATATGCAGTGGAAATAACTCTTGATTTAATTAATCAAAGAACTAAAACTTGTTTACATACATAATGGAAATAAACTAGCTAGAGTGTTGGTAGGTTATCTCTGAGAAGATATGTGGCGGCTACATGCCTCTGAACTCTCTTTTAGAATGAGGCTCGAAGGCCTATATATTATTGAGAAACAATGGAAACCATACACATCCAAAAACCTAACCCTAGGAGGTGAAACACAAGAGTATGGGCCCCGTTGGGTAACTTACTTGGTACATCACTTTCCCGGTGTCGTAACTTTGCAATACGACCTCTGCTTCACGTACATGATACATCGTTATAAATATCTATTCAAGGAATACATCCATAAATAACAAATATCAAGTTCAAAAATAAATCTTATTTTCTCGACCATTTGATGCCCAAAAAATGACATTTAGGGCCTCAAAACGGCTCCGAAATTTTAGGACCCAAAAAATGCCAAAAATAGTAAATTGTGCTACAATTAAGGAAACTGAAAAATTGAAAGAAACAATGGTGGGGGTCTAAGTGGAATAGGTGGGTGGTCACCAATATCCTCCTAGATCATTCCTTCCCCCTTAGGAAGCAATGGTCCCCATTGTGTCGAGTTCCTCCATGAGATGAGGAAACTTCTGCTGAACTTGGCCCCTAGTGAGCCACTTTCCCTGGTGAAGGAGTTGTCTTGCTTTGACAAATCGATATAGCTGGATCTTCTACTGGTGGGTGTCCTTGATCTGTGTGTCCATAATCCAATCAATTGTGGCTTGTTCCATGTATTTTGGGTTTAAATCTGTTGGTGTGACTTGTTCTGCCACATCTGGTGTGTCCAGTATAGGTGGAAACTAGGGTCGAAGGTGGTCCACATTGAACATTGGGTGAAGACCAAGGACTGGTGGAATATTGAGCTCAAAGCAATTTTCCTCGATAGCCTTGGTGATGGTGTATGGTCGATATCGGAGCAGGAGAATCTTGTAGTGGGGTCTAGCAAGGAGCTCCTTCTGCAAATGTAGCCACACTTTGTCGCTCACCTGGAAGTTGTGTTGTACCCGATGTTGATCATGTTGCTACTTGTACTTAGAATTGGATCTTTCCAATATGTCATGAACCTATTGGAGAATGTGCTGAATGCACTCAATGAAGTCGTTTGGATTGGAAACTTTAGACTGGACATGAGCTGAATCAGCCTGAATAGCTACAAATGGCATGGCTACATCAATGGGACATAGTGGCTGGAATCCCAAGCCCACCTGAAATGGGTTGTGGTTAGTTGAGCTATGGAGGGCCTAGTTATAGCTATGTCATACATAGGGGAGGCTCTCATCCTATGTGCGTGGATGCTTTGAGTAGTACATGCGCAAAATGTGCACGATCATCCTGTTGATGACCTCTGTCTAGCCATCAGTCTGGGGATGGAAGGCTATGGACTTTGTGGGATTGGTGTTTAGCATTGACCATAGGCTAGACCAGAATGTACTAATGAACCTGTTATCCCGATCTAAGATTATACACTGTGGGATCCCAAAGTGTACCCACACTCTTTGAAAGAAGAGTTTATCAGTGGCTTCTGCTGTGATATTCTTCTTACAGGTCTCCATTATGGCCATCTCTGAGAATATGTCAACGACCACGAACACACAGTCATTTTCGTGCTTAGTAGAAGGAATGTCTGACATGTAATCCATGGAGATTGATTCCCAAGGTTGACTAGCAGTAGGAAATGGACTATAAAGGCCTTACTTCATAATGGACAGTTTGGAAATGGCGCAGGGAGTGCAGGATCGAATGTACTTATCGATGTCTCATTGAAGGTTTGACCAATAGAAATACTTCTGCAGTACTGCCATTGTTTTCTCGACCCCGAAAGGCCTAGTTTCCAGACTATAGTGTGCTTCCCAAATCATCTTGGCACGCTCGCTTGAAGGGACACAAAGGTGTCCCATGTGACATAGTAGTGCATCTTGAAGGTGAAACTTTGGAACTTGGTTTCCCTCCAAGAGTGTCTTGTATGTGTGGCTGAATTCTAGATCACTCTTGTAGAGAATCATCCAATCAGAAGTGTCTTTCCCACAAGAGTTGAGCATGGTGGTTATCGTGACGATTGGTGGCTGGTTGAGGCAGTCTGAAACATTATTGGTGCTTCCCTTCTTGTACTTGATGTTCAAATGAAATTGTTGTAGATATGTGGAACAATTATAATGGCGATCATTTTGTAACTTTCCTTGTGTCTGTATGAACTGTAGGGGTCAATGGTCTGTGTGGATGATCATTTCCTTCCCAAAAATGTAATGGTTCCATTTTCAGCAAGACTATACAATGGAATACATCTCTTTGTCCTAAGTGGGATATTTTTGGACTGTGTCGAATAGTTTCTCACTGTGATATGCCATTGGATTCCCTAGTTGAGTAAGTACTACCCCAATAACATAGTTAGATGCGTTTGTCTTGATCTCAAATGGTTGTTTCAAGTTTGGTAATGTGAGCACTAGGGAATAGCAGAGGTGATGTTTCAATTCTGTGAACTCCTTCTCTTGATTGTCTGACCAGAATAATTTTGCTTTCGCTCCTTCCTTGGTGACTTTACTCAATGGCCAAGTGATATGAGAGAATCCCAACATGAACCTCTGGTAGTAATTAGCAAGACCTAGAAAGCTGTGAAGCTCTATTAGAGTGGTTGGGGCCAGCCAATCCTGAATGAATTGGACCTTGGTTGGATCCACATCCACATATACCCCACTAATCAATAATGTATCCCATATATAGAACCTGGGTCATGCCAAAAGTGCACCTGGGTCATGCCAAAAGTGCACTATTCCAAATTTGCACACAACTTGTGCTTTCGCAGTGTTTGGAGGACCTAGCGGATGTGGTGGAGGTGCTCTTCCCAAGTCTGGATAGATATTAGGATGTCATCCAAGTGGAATACTACAAATGAGTAACTGAATAGATGCAAGATGTTGTCCATCAATATCATGAAGGGTACGAGAGCATTCGTCATCTCGACAGGCATGACTAGCGATTTGAAAAGGCCCTCCTTGGCTTTGAAGGAATTCTTCCAGACATCGTTCGGTTCGATTGGTACATGGTCATATGTGGAATTTAAGTCAATATTTCTAAAATATTTTTCCCCTTTAATTTGGTCCACGAGGTCATCAATCTGTGGGATCAGGTACCTATTCTAGACAGTAATCTTGTTCAGCGCCCGATAGTCAATATAGAGTCTGAAAGTGCCATCCTTCTTCTGTACCAACATGATTAGGCTCCCACGGGGAGATGAACTTGGCCGGATGTGACCCTTTTGCAGCAGCTCCTAAATTTTCATCTTGATTTCATCATTCTCCAAAACAGAGCATCGATAGGTCGGACCATTCGACAGTGGCATTCCTCAGGTCAGATGGACATGTTGCTTGACCCGATAGTGCAGAGGCACCCTTGTGGGTGAGGTGAATATGTCCTAGTACTCCTCCATGACCTTGTCCATTTTTTGTTGTCATGCGGGGGATCCCTCTCTGGTGGTTGTGGCCATGATCTTCGTCTTTCCATGAGGGTGGATCATCAATAAAATAGATTTCCCAGTTTTGGAAATGAGCTTACTACAATTTTTTTGCAGTAACCAAAGAGATAGTGGCAGGCAGTTGTACCTCTAGTATCCTATACAAGTTATTTCCCAACATAATAATAACAACATGAGGCTGGGACTCATACACAAGATGTCTCTTCCATAAGTATGGTTGCCTAATAATACATCACAAACATCAAAAGGAGAAATATCACATAATACCTCATCAGTGAAGGGCTTGATGCTATAGGGAAGGTGGCAGTACTGGCTGACACAGAGATCCCTTCCTTGGTGAAGCCACCCGATGGTGTACTACTGCGGGTGTGTTGTGGTTAACAATCCAAATTCTTCATGACCTCTACTAAAATAAGCTTCTTTTGGCTCCCACTGTTGAAAATGAACTGTAGAGGGGCAACACTTTACCCACATCTGGGAGTGGAAAAGATGCTCCTCCTCCTCTAAATTTTCTAGTTCTTCCTTTTGGATCTTCATGGTGGCAACAATGGCGTTGGGATGCGTATCAATAATATTCTTCCCTATATCATTCCCCTTCTTGGACTGTGATTCAGTGTTAGAGTATGCATCTAATTCGAAAGCCTTTATCTTGGCCACTAGTGAATTCTTGGCTCGACACTCACTTGTGTTGTGAGTGGGGCTCTTATGGAAATAACACTTCATTTCATTAATAAAAAAACTGAAATAAACTAGCTAGAGTGCTGGTAGGTTATCTCTGAGAAGAGATGTGGCGGCTACATGCCTCTGAGATCTCTATTATAATGAGGCTTGAAGGAATATATATTATTGAGAAACAATGGAAACCCTACACATCCAAAAACCTAACCCTAGGAGGTGAAACGCCAGAATATGGGCCCCATTGGGTAACTTGGTACATCAAATTCTCGGAGTCATAATTTTGGTAGACTACCTCTGTTTAACACACATGATACATTGTTATAAAGATCTATTCAAGGACTACATCCATAAATAGAAAATATTGATTTCAAAATGGACTCATATTTTCTCGACCATTTTATGTCGAAAAAACGTCATTCAGGGCCTCAAAACGGCTCCAAACATTTAGGACCCGAAAACTGCAAAAAATAGTAAGTTTTTCTACAATTAAGGAAACTGAACATATGAATGAAAAAATGGTGGGGGTCCAAGTGGAATAGGTAGGTGGACACCAATATCCTCCTGGATCATTCCTCCCCCCGTAGGAAGCAATGGTCCCCATTACGTTGAGTTCCTCCATGGGATGAGGAAACTTCTATTGAACTTGGTCCCTAGTGAGCCACTTTCTCTAGTGAAGGAGTTGGCCTACTTTGACAAATCAATATAGTTGGATCTTCTCCTAGCGGGTGTTCTTGATCTATGTGTCTGTAATCTGATCAGTTGTGGCTTTTTCCATGCAGTATGGGCTTAACTATGTTTGTGTGAGTTGTTCTTCCACGTCTGATGTCTCTAGTAGAGGTGTTAAGTAAGGCCGCAAGTGGTCCCCATTGAACATTTGGTGCAGGCCAAGGAATGGTGGAATACTGACCTTAAAGGCATTGTCCTTGACATCCTTGGTAATGGTGTATGGCTCATATTGGAGTAGGCAAAGCTTGTAGTGGGGTCCAGTGAGGCGCTCCTTCTGCAAATGTAGCCACAATTTGTCTCCCACCTAGAAGTTGTGTTGTACCCAAAGTGGATCATGCCACTGCTTGTACTTAGCATTGGATCTATCCAATATGTCATGAACCTATTGGTGAATGTGCTAAATGTGCACAATGAAACTGTTCACCTTGGAAACTTCAAACTGGACATGAGTGGAATCATCTTAAGTAGCTGCAAATGGCATGGCTATGTCAATGGGACATAGTGGCTAGAATCCCAAGCCCACCTGAAAGGGGCTATGGTCAGTTGAGCTATGGAGGGACTGGTTATAGCTATGTATTACATAGGGGAGGCTCTCATCCCATGTGTGTGGATGCTTTGAGTTGTACATGCATAAAATGTCTACGATAATCCTATTGATGACCTTCGTACTAAGGAACCTACTGTCTCGGTCTGAGATTATAGACTTTGGGATCCCAGAGTGTACCCACACTCATTCAAAGAAGATTTTAGCAGTGGCTTCTGTTGTGATATTATTCTTGTAGGCCGCCATTATGGCCATCTTTGAGAATCTGTTGATGACCAAGAACACAAAGTATTTGCTGTGCTTAGTAGAAGGTGTTAAATTTTTCATATGCTTAGCTAAGACATTAGTATTTCATTTCATTTTCATGACAAAAGCATATAAACAGGATCACTGAAAGATAGACAAGCACAACCATAAAAAAGGAACACAAAGATTTATCCTGGGAAAACCCTAAAGGGAAAAACCTAGCAAAAGATTCCTCAATATAGATGCCCAAAAAAATAAAAGATAAAAACAGCAAGGAGATCAAAGCCTGATCCTCCTCCTTCTCCAGCTACTTCTCTTCTCCACTAATGCGCTACACAAGTGAGAGTGTGTGTGTCCCAAATGAGGAGCACTACACCTCTATTTATATTCATCCGTTCACTTAAGTTAACTCATTTGACATGTAGGCTCGAGTTAAATCATGTCGGCTCGAGTTACACATGTAGGCTCAAGTAACCACACTAGGGTGCTAATGACCCACCTTTACAATTAGAGGGGACTACCTCATGACTCTTATTAGATCTTCCGATTAGGAGCATCGGGGTACAAGGTAATACAAGTGGTTCTCCCAGTAGGACCATTGGGGACCACAAAAAGATACATATAGAATATTCTTCGAAGTTACAATATTTCAACACTCCACCTTAATGAGAAGGGTATTCTACAGCAACATCATCAACAACAAGAGTAGAGATAGGGGACATCATCAACATTAGCAGGGTAACACATCTATAAATCATTGGAAGCTTTTCAACATCATGTAGTCTTCATCTTCAACCATCAGCAACATCTTCATTCTTTGATCAACAACATCTTTAGAATTTTGATCTTTCAATTAGCAATGACATCTTCAGCACTTGAACCTTTCGATCAGCAACATCTTCAGCACTTTGCCTATTCGATCAGCAACAACATCTTCAGCATTTTGACCTTTTGATCAGCAAAATCTTCAACACTTTGAATTTTCGATCAGCAACAACATATTCAGTATTTTGTCCTTTCGATCAGCAACATCTTCATCATTTTGACTTTTGGATCAACAACAACATCTTCAGCACCTTGACCTTTCGATCAGCAGCAACATCTTCAGTACTTTGATCTCTCGATCAGCAATATCATCATCAACACTTTGCCCTTTCGATCAGCAACAACATCATCATCATCATATTCTGATCTGTCGACCATAATCATCATCACGTTCTGATCTTTCGATCAGAAACATCATCATCATAGAAACATCATCATCATACTCTGATCTTTCTATCAGAAACATCATAATCATAGCGTGTCATCATCATACTCTGATCTTTTAGATCAGTACGTCATCATCATCATACTCTAATCTTTCGATCAGTACGTCATCATCATCAGCAACAACAACCTGAAATGCACAACTCAAAGAAAAAAAGTCTTTGGATCACTTTTGGACTTAAAGTCCAGGAATGATACAATCCCACCACATTCTCGACAACCTAAGTTACTAGATTGATTACGGGAGAATCATTCCCTATCAATTTAGGACTAAGTCCAAGGACGATGCAATCCTACCACATTCTTGACAACCGAAGTCATCGGATACAATTACGGGATAATCACTCCCTATCACTTTAGGACTTAAGTCCAAGGATGATGCAATCCTACCACATTCTCGACGACCGAAGTCACTGGATACAATTACGGGATAATCACTCCCTATCACTTTAGGACTTGAGTCCAAGGATGATGCAATCCTACCACATTCTCGATGACCTAAGTCATTGGATACAATTACGGGATAATCACTCCCTATCACTTTAGGATGATGTCCAAGGATGATGCAATCCTACCACATTCTCGAGGACCGAGGTCACCGGATCTATTATGGACAGATGTCCCGGGATGATACAATCCCTCTTCATTCTCGAAGACCAAGGTCTCCAGATCACATTAGGGCAAGTGCCCAGGGATGATACAATCCCACCACGTTCTCGAGGACCAAGGTCACCGGATCTCTTGTGGACAGATGTCCTAGGATGATACAATCCCTCTTCATTCTCGAGGACAGAGGTCTCCGGATCACTTTAGGGAAAATGCCCAGGGATGATACAATCCCACTGCAACATCACTACTCCCCCTTTCGAGGAAGGTCTTTCTGAACAACACCAAG